>JAQIXL010001273.1:0-19287 GCA_034700245.1 Poikilolaimus oxycercus
CATTCACGCAAGAAAAGTCGAAGTTTGGTTTGGAGAGGGAAACCAAACTTCTCCTTTAAGAATTTCGCTACTTTTGCTGCTTTTGACTCAACCAAACTTCATCGTTAAGAAATTTCGCTACTTTGAAGGCCTTTAGAGCAAACCAAACTTCCCCTTTTTACGAGCAGTTTTTATAACAGAGATTAGTCAAAATGGTGTAACGAAATGTTCGTTTGCTTAGCTGGCTTGTTTCTCGACCGATTTATCAAGAGCCATTGCTTGCAGCCGTGATCAAGCGATCCTGCCCCTCCCCCGGCAACGGACAAAGATTTCCGAACTCATCAACTACGGGTCGTTGCTTGCAGTGATAAAGAACCACCATTGAAAACAGATTTTATTTCAAAAACAAAAAGCAGTTGACATCATTTCCTCTCCGCGTGAACATCGAGTGCGAGAGGAGTCCAGTACGGTCTGAATCATCAGTTAAGTCCTCAATGCAAGATTACTTGAAATAATTCGCGTTCCTTAGTTCAATGAAGTTATCAACGCCTCGAATTGGTCTGTTGTAGTAGAAAACGCTCCGTGAAGGCTTTTTCAAGCTACCGGGTAAGACCTGAAAGAATTGTTAAAAAGGCGTGCTAAAAGACACTTGCCAGGTCTCGATGCTCGATGAAAAACGCCGTCCACCAAGCGTATGTCGAAGCAGACGCCGTGATAAGCAGCGAGTCACAAATTGTAGCCGCGACGGCCCAGTCGACAGCTGGTGATCGATTGCCAGAGGGAAGCGTATGAAATTTAGCGCCATAGCCCTTTGTTGGAGAAGCCTCCGCAAGGCTGATTAAAGATTGGATAAATCTCCCATCCTTGCCAATGAGCAAAACATGCTAAAATTAACAAAGTGTGCATATGGCGCCGTTATTTTGCACCTCTGGACGCGTCTTCTCAATAAGACTAAGCAGAGCTGGTTCAGCAAAGTCGGTGTTGGATTCTCTCAGTGAGTATCGTTTTTCACGTATGAAGTCTCCACGGCGAATATTCACACACAAGCATGGTTCGAGCCAGGAACCGTTCCTTCAAGAATCTTTTTTAGACCCACCGAGTGTTTTCCTGTCGCCTCTGTTTGACAAACTAGAAATGGCCTTACGGTAGGATCTGAGCGAGTATGTCGGCAACCTCCATTCGAATCGAGTCCGAAAAGCGCAAAGCATTAGCGATCTCTTCTTCTTGACCATCGAAATATCTCCAAGACGCTATATAATTGCCAGTGATTTTGATTACAGGAGCTGTTTCGTTTTGTATCCTGACAAATGCTTTTGAAAGGCACACGAACCGCCTCGGATCATCATAGGTTATCGAGTGACCTGCATACCTTATCCTCTTTTCCTCTCCACTTGGAAACTTCTAAAAGAATGCTGAATGCTAGACGAAGACAAACCATGAAGCTGACAATGTTCTCAACGAATGGGAATGCGTAGCGCAGCGCGTTTATTGTTTTTTGTCGATAGTTTTCGGGGAGTCCAGACAAAATGTACGGTCGTCTGTTGAGAACTTGTCCCATGCCGTGCAAGGAGGCGAGGCGAAAAAGCTGAAATCATTTCTTAAATGCTAACAGTTGGAGTCTACCTGATTTCCCATTCCTCCATAGGTCCTGCATGTGACAGTAATATAACCTTTCGATGTTGTATTTTCAGCTCTGACTTCTCGGCCGAATAGCTCATTGATACGAGTGCTCAGGACCGGAGAGGTGAAAGATGTCGAAAAGCAGACAATGCCAAAGAGGACGATGAAAGAAAGAGCGACGACAGTTCGCAAATCGCGCTGCATTAGGAGATCTTCTCAGACGTTATTCGAGCCGTGAGGATACGGGGAAGCAATTGGAAATTGGAAGTGAGCAGCGATTGAAAGAGCATTTGGCGTTGCTCGAAACGAGTACGCATTCCTCTGCGAGCTCTCTCAAACAGTCACCGACTGCCGTAGACGTGCCGCACATCACAGAACGGAGTTTCCTGGGGGATGGCATCCCAAAAAAGGCAATCGGGCTTCAAGCAAAACAGTCTGACTTTGTTGTGAATCGATGAGGCTTCATGTTGTTCTGCAAGTTCGCGTTCGAGCACATTGATCTATCAGGCGGCTTGGACTAACAATGAGCGATGTCATCGGCGTGACGCCGCTCGGCCCGGGTTCGCATTCCTCTTCGTGCTCACTTCAACAGGAAGAACTTTGTGCATTGGCGACGCGGACGGTTGGGCGCTGAAGCTTGTATTGACTGATTGGGTCGTAGGCCCTTAATTTTGTTATTTCAAGACTTCGCTATGAATCTCAGAATAGTGCTCAGGTACTCTCCTTGACTTTCTTAACCGCGATTGTTTAGACAAATTAGCAGAAATCCGGTCGTCATACTTTTTCTAGCATTTGCGTGCATAATGGTCGTTCCAATGAGGAGGCCATTAACGTCTTTGGCCGCACTCCAATTGAACTCTATCGACTTTTCGTTGAATAACGCTGCCGATACTTCTTCGATTGACGAAATTTCTTCCGAGGCATCTTCTCTCGAGAATTTCGAAGATGAAAGTGTCATTACCGAAGATTTACTACCCCAAAACGTGTCATCGCCGGATTCAGGCGATGTTGAAGTTTGTGAAGTTAAAAGAAGTCAAGTAACCGTTTAGGTGCACATCGAGAGTCACGCTTTCCACACGAAAGAGTATGGAACTCGCTACTGTGTCAGTACTGTCCAGGAGGCGGAAGGGACTCGAGACTTGATAACGTTGATGCAACATTCAACAGCCAATTACATTAACGAGGAGTTCCTTGAGACGGTAAGAAACGGTGTTTGTGGTGATATTCGCGTTAAGACCGCCACATGGGATGGCCGCGTGTCGTGGGCCATTCTTGTAAGAAGACCCGATGATGAAGATACGAAGCACGGACCTTCCTTCATCCAAGCCTACAAAAAGGTTATTTTTTCGCTGAAGACATCTTTCTTCAGATTCAAGAATTGCTTACATGCCATCCTTCGCTCAGGGAGAAGATGAGTGTTCATATTTTCTTTGAGAGAGAGATCGAAGGGTTGTGTGGAACCATTGAAATAGGTATTTGGTTTTTTACCATCTCAACCAATACTTTTCCAATTTAGAAACTGAGGTTTTTCATTCCAACTGCAGCTTTACGTCCTCGAAAATTCTCGAGTTACCCACGCATGACCTCCTCTATCCCTCGAATGTTGGAAGGAATATTGCCAGAAAGGTAGGAGGGGAAGTGAAATAAGAAATCTGCAGTTCACCAACACGACCTACTTTCTCTCGGGTGACCTCGGTCAATACTATTCCTACGGCTTCGAGGAAGATATTAGAGAGTTGGCTGACAAAGAGAGAATCGCAGAGAATAAGAGCGTGCTGGTGTTTCGGCGTTTCGAAATTGAAGATCATGTTAGGTTTGCCGTTTCCTTCTCTTTCAACTATAGAAACGCTTCAGCGTTGTTCCTCGAGATGTTGCAACCCTGAAGTCGCTTTACGACCAACAACTCGCCTTCGAGTTTCATTTTGTTTGTTGTCCTAAGGGTCATCGAATTCGTGGATTGGATCTCTGGTTTCAAGTGGTGAGCTTCTTTCCAACCAAGCAGCAACGACTCCTGACAACTTTTAGCTTTCCAACGAAACCTTCGTCACAGACGAGATCATCTACGATAATCCGGCCTGGGAGCCTCAATTTGTTGCGCATCATAGCGTACCGTTTCATGACGAGAGCATCTTCTACAGACGAGGAGACCAGACCGTAATAGTAAGCTGGAGCAAATTACAGAAAAGACTGTTCTTTCAGGCTCAAGAACTATGTCGAGCGAGATTCGCCTTCCGAGTTGTTTCGAAACACTTCAACATTCATCGTGGAGTCAAGAGAAGTCTCAGTAAATGGGAAGCCCAACTCGTCAAACGCGCGGACAAATTTCGACCGATTGGGGCGAGAGAGTTCTTGCGACGTCTTGACAGCCTCTATCCGCGAGCCGTACCACCGCGCTTCTGCCATTGGGAGGGCAAGGAAACTCGTCGGGTTTTTGGTTGATCCTGCATGCAAAGATAAAAGAATCTCTCAACTGTCGTGTGGTTTACTTGCCAGCCCATGTGACACGAAATAAAACGGTTTGATGGACACTTCTCGCAAGTTCACTTAGAATCGAAGAAACCCTTTTCGTCTTCAGAAAATGCAGCCAACATTGCGCGGTCACGAAGCAATATAGATGCGTTGAGCTTTCTCTACCGTTGGGCAAGACGGCGCTCGCTGTTTTCAGAGCGGGGGAAGGCGAGCCGACGGGGCGGGAGAATCTCGAATTCCCTTTCGTGCCTAATTTCACAGATCACGAGTTCTGGGTAAAAATTTGCCGACTGCCGTCGGCGTGCCTCACATCACAGAACGAAATTCTTCTGCGGGACCGCATTCCACAAAAGTCAACAGGCGTTGAAGCAAAATAGGGTTTGTTTGTGCAAGAATCGTGCCGACCTCACATTGAACGCTGTCGAGGGAGATGTGTGTCACGCCAGAAAAAGCTCTTCAAATACCGTATTCAGTTTCACCAGGCTATCCAACAAAAAGAGATTGATGAAATCTTTTATTATGAGCCCAGAAAAGGCTTCCTCGCCGATTCAGACCACAATTTTCGTCGAATGGTTCGACTCAATCTCGTTCATAGACTACAAGAAAGTCTGAGTTGTTGAGTTGGCGCGCAGTTTTCGCCAGCGATACACAGGCATGAAGTGGCAGCGTCTTGGCGGCTTCTCATAAGGATACTGTAGGTCGAGACGATCAATGAAGGCCTTCATGATTCGACGGCGATGCGGCCCGGCGCGGGCGTGCATTCGCTTGCTCAAAGCGTTCGAAAAGCGCTTCACTCCAAGGTGAACACTGAAGTGCTTCGAAACCACGAGGAAGGAATAATTGGCTCGACAAAGTTCTTGGCTCTGCAAATTGTTATGTGTTTGATAGAAAGCAAAGCTCACGAGTTCGACTTGATTGTTGTCACGATAAAGGAAGCTCTCATCGTGGAAGGGCACACTGCGATGCGCGACGAACTGCGGCTCCCACAATGGATTATGGTAGATCGCCTCGAATGTAACAAAAGTGTCAGATTTTGTCTGAAGATTTGCCTCGTACAACCTGCCCAACCTCTCTCAACCAAGACTTCACACTGCGAATCGAGTGAGCGATGCTAAAGTATCGATGATGAAAAGGAAACGCGAGATGCTCGTCTATAAGAACTTTTAGTTCTTCGCGAGTTTCTGGAATTTTGCTAAAGTTTGATTTTGTAACAAAAGACCAATTTAACTCAGAGTTTTCGTCGACCTCAAAGCGACGAAACACGAGGAGCTTCTTGGTTTTCTCGATGTCTTCCCTCTCTGCCAATTCCCGCATCTCCTTTTCGAAATCTTTCGAATAACACTGGCTCGCGTCGCCCGAAAGGAAATAAGTTGAATTTGAGAACTGCAACTTCTAGGTAACTCCTCGAATCGAAAACCTTTCTCGCAATATTCCGTCCCGTGTTGATGGGATATAAACCCAACGGGGCAGCAAAATTATGCGCTTCGTATGTTGGAAAACTGCAGTTCGTCTTGTAATCGGCAGTGTCTAAATCAGAATTTGTGGAAAAGTGCTGAGCAACTTACCGATAGAAATAGGCAAACACTTTCCGATCGCTTCGTCCTTGGCGTAATAAAAATGGACGCTTAGCTTTCGTCGCATCGATGGATCGCAGGTCAACATTTCTTGAACGGTCCGGTACGCATCTTGGAACGATGGGCCGTAGGTCAAAGTGTTTTTCCAGAAATGCGTGAAAACAGCCCAAGAGATTCGGCCTTCCCACGAACTCGCCTAAATGCTACGATATTCCCTCCATGAACAAAAGCTTACAGCCAAGAGAAATTCGTCGTTCATTAAGTGAGCAGACGAATGAGCCATCAAAGTGATCAAATCACGCTTTTCTGTGCCATTATAAATCGATATAACGCAGTAATCTCCATAGGGCACGGGTTGGAGTTTTGTTGACGGAATATGAATCGTTTTGTTGTCGCCAAGGAAGGAGGCACGTTTTCTGCGAACTTGGGCGTTGTTCAGAACCAAATTGAGGTGACCGTAGAATACAAATACCGTAGTAATTGCCTAAATAAGAAAGAAAATAAAGACATGAGGCTTACGATTGCAAGCTTGAGGAAGAAGGATCTACTGCATGATGATGACGACATCTCCGCAAAAGGCCTCGGCTTTTCTGTTACTGGTTGTAAAATTCGAGCGGCAACCCCGTCAGAAAGCCTCAAACCGACCGCCCTTCAAATTCTTTAGAAGAACGCAGAGATCTGTCATCGTGGTAATCCTCACCTCGCGCTGGCGCCCGAATTTTTTTTTCTGTTGGAGTAGTTGAAACGATAGCTTTATTTCCTTTCATGTGGTCTGGAACTTGTTAGTGCGAAATGCGATCTTAGAACAGCGAGAAGACTTAAAGTTGTCTATTTTCGTTAAAACGAATGCGCCCGCTGCAAATGTGATCCATAAGAGATTCTGTAACCGAAGAAGAGCGTCTTGTTAATCATCCCGCTCCATTTTGTGCAAAGGGCGATTCGCCCAAAAATTCCGTTGTGAATTCGGAAATGCATTTCTTGATCATTGAGCAAATCGTCTCGCTTTGAGTGGCTCGGCTTCCGCTATTCGGAGGAGGCCGCAAGAAGAGGCGGGGCGTAGGTGTTTTCGAATTCTTCACGGTGCCTCACTTCAATGATCTTCTTTTTGATCACAAGGAAAGCTTTGCCGCCTGTCAATGGCAACCACATCATAGACCACAAGGTTTCTGAGACTGCATTCTGCGGCGTGAGAGATTCAGAATGGGAAATTTGTCGATTTACCGACAAGGGATTTGTGGTTTGAGCTCGATCGTCTAGTCTTTCCTGACACATCCCTCAGCCAGCACGGCGCTCTCGTGCTGGCTGCACTTTTCAATGAGAGGCTTTCACGCTGTGTTTTGAAACCGCGCCGCATTGGCGGCTTTCCAGGACGCCGTCGCTCGCTTCTCTTTCAGTCCAAATCTATGGCAAGAGATTTCAATTGAGGGTCAGATTCACGTTTCTCTATTAGATCTTACGTCGTCATCGGATGAGTGTCTTTCAGCGAGAAGCTACTCGACGTGAGCTGCAGACTTTGTAGTAAAGCAAGAGAAACCCACCGTTTATGAAAGACTATCATCAGCGAGAAACTTTGTCGCGACCGTGCATATTGTTACAAGAGTTAGGCGGGAAATCACCCGTGAAAGTCTGACTCTCACTGAAATCTCTCTCCACAGCTTTGGATTGAAGGCGTGAGGCGAGCAACGGCGCCCTAGAGAATCGTCGATGAGACGCACCTCGAAAAAAGCAGACAACGTGAAAAGCCAGTTTCCATTGAATTGTTTGCACTCGGCACGGCACGAGAACGCGCGTGCTAGGTCTGTGATGTTTCGCAGCTTCTCGCGGCGCTTACGACAAAGAACCGAGGCACTCCGCTTTCGATTGATCCGCTAGACGACGTCAATGTGGCGCTTTGAAAGGCACACCTTGGCTCAAATTTTATTCAATAACTCTGCGTTCATTCGAGAAATTCGTCCAGAAGTTTTTCGTGCTTTGCTTCCATTTGAGAATGGTCGGGTTCCGTCATCTAAAGAAACGAGCATGCCCGATACTAGCGGAACGAACTTTTGAAAGCAGTCGCTTCTGCTTCAATTTCTCAGCTTGTCCATTGCAGAGCTCAACGAGGCTCAAGAGGACCGCGTAACCAGAAGGCCCGCTTTTGTGCCGCATGCAGTAGTCAAAGAGGACTCGAGCAAACGCGTGCCGCTCGCTCTCCACGATTTGGCTTCCACTCTTACTCAGGCCGGCAATGGCTGAATTGATGATAAGAGTGTGAATAAGAATAGGATTACTGACCATTATTGCAAAATGCGATCGCATTCAGCAGCGAATATTCGGTTCGTTTAACATCAACTCTGGCTAGTTGGACCAAAATGTCGCCGCAGGCAGTCTCCAATAACGATTCAGTGCGAGGGTCCTCGTTCGCCGGAACAAAATGGCCACAGTAAGAGTCAAAAGCACGCGTAAGTAAGGCGGTGGAAAGCGCCGTTCCTTTTACTAGAAGTATCTGAACTTGTAAGTTTAACTTTCTACAGGAGTTTCCAACCTGATCGCTTATCGCTAATGTCTGAAGAAATCCGTGAAATTTTGCCGTCTCGACAGCCATTATTAGACCTCGAAGAAGGGATGAAAGTTGGCTTCCTGGAGTAGATTTAGTCGTCTTTGGCTGCGATGTAAGATACAATTGAATTTGCTTCGAACCTCATAGTTCTCCACGTCATTGAGGAGGGAACGACGAGTCAGCAAATCTCTCAACGATTCGACATTCTCGAATTTCGAATAATTAGAGCTTCGTAAAGTGTGTAGTCGTTCGTGGAGTGAATCGAGGAAATTAAGTCGACCTTCTGCATTATTGTCACTGGATGAACTCTATGAAATGGATGTTGTTCTAAGAGACGGAAGTCTAACCGTTTCGGGAGTGGACGTTGTGCTGTCGCATTCATCAATATCCATTTCGGAATGATGACGCTGAGAATCTACATTGAAAGTAAGTGTCTCAGAACAATGAAATCCAACCATTTGGAGGAGCCTTCATGCCCGCCTTCAAGCACTTTCGGAATCGACAAGCGCGGCATTGAGTAACTAAATGAAGTACGAATCACTTTGCTTGAGGGATAAGCAAACGTTCAAAACATGCACCGTCCCGCTGGCAGACCGACACCCGCGTGGAGCGAATGATTCGACGAAAAAAGGATTTACAACTGTAGCACGAGACCGCCTGGAAAGATTTCAGTCGCCAGAAACCTTCAAAGGCATACTTGATAATGGAGTCCATGCGCCGGTTTACTACAAACGGCGCATTGAGTAGGTCTTTGAAATCGCGGGACAATATCCAAAGCGGGCATTGCGAAACAACGCACAGTTACAGAATACAGCAGCAGAGGGATGGTGGAGGGAGAGGCGGCACTGTTTTCCGGTCCCTTAAGAGGCGTCAATCCCGACGCGCGAAGCCGGGCAAGCGAAACGTGGCGTACTGGAGCAAAGGGATTGACGAAGCAACATTGAAGCTGCCTCTCTCTTCGTCGCGTACTTGTTCTCTTCGAATCTTCAAAACAAGAAGCCCTAGACCATTGTAATCCTTTTTTCAACGTTGAAACGTTTTGAAAGAAGTATTCTTTTGGTTATTTTTCGGCTGTCGTAGATTTCGCGGAGAGTGCGCTGCTCGTCGGCAATGATTTCGTCGGCGCGTGGATGACAGGCGAGGGACACTCCTCAATGCACTCGCAATCAGCGCTTCTAAATTCGCGAACTTGAACAGACCGTGGGGGGGGGGGGAAATGCCAACTGATTACCTTCTTGTCACCATTTTGCTATTTTCTCTTTTTTGGTGAAACAGCAAGAGGAGACGAGCAGAACGCCACGTGGCGTTCTTGATCACGGCGCACGCAAAATGTTAGCACAGCATCGTCGCTCTCGTGTGCATTGCACAAGGAGAAAATCGAAACAAGGAAGAGTTTTCACTTGGCTTCGTCGTCACGACCTAACAAAGTTTATGTACACAAAACGTTGCAAAAGACTCAAACGCTTTTTCTACGTGGATCTCTCCATGAACGATTTATTGGGTAAAGAAACAGGAGAATTAGAAGACATATCCAATTGGTTCTACTTCTTCTTTGCAGCAGGAATCGTTGTTTACTGAATTTCTAGCAATTAAAGACGGGGACTCACAGGTCGACAGTGGCAGAGATGAGATATCGCCGGCTTAGTGACACATGGGGTTGCCGTCTGACTTGGCCGATCGAGACGTTGGAAGAGTGGAGCGTTGTCTTCATGCACTATGACAAAGGAACCATTTTCCACGCGAACATTAGCCTATTGGAAAGCAACACTGCTTTGTAGGATCTTTTTCTTACTTTTATAAGAACTAATCCCGGCGAAAGTTCAACGACAACTTCGTAAAGACGAACGAAGTGTCTTTCGTCTATTTCTTGAACTGCAAGAAGCTGTTTTGAGATGAGCAACCAAGCCCGATTTTGTTCAAACCTCTTGTAGTTCGAAATAAGCACATTCACCACTGGAATTCGTTTCATTTTGGATAAACGAGTTAAGGCTAGCAACCACGAAGCTGCTCAGAAGTTCTTGAAGATCAATATCTTTGCTGAATTTGCATTGGTTTAAAAATGTTTTAAAGCGCTCACTTCTCAAAGGTACGGTAAGAGCAGAGACAGTTCTGTAAAGGAATTCCGAGAGTTTTGCAATTGCGAGGCTCAGGTAGAATTCGGAAAACAGAAGTTCCAGGGAGATTCTCTGCGCCACTCATATTGGTGTCAAAGTCAGGCCAGGCTTTGGCCTTGGCAATCTGCATTTGACTAGAGGACGTGGATGTGAAGCGATACCTGGTAAATGTCCTGGAACGTGGAGTAAACGTCGTTTTTAGAGATGAGCTTCGCCGAATTTATTTTTAGGCGCTCGTGCAAGGTCGAGTACTGAAACAGCATTATTTCTATTTTGTCGAACTAACTTGCTTCTTTCGAAGTTCTTTTGGCAGCACCAGATAAAACGGTGGACGGCTCAGCACATCAGCAGTTGTCAGTCGTTGACTAACGGCGCTTTCGGCTCCAATTATGAACAAGAAGGAATTGTCAAACTTCAATCATCCGCATTCTTTTATACGCTGGCAAAAGCAAACCTTGTTTTCGTTATCTTTGAAGAATTTCACCAAATCAATGTCGATGCCAGAAATCCTTTGCTGCCTGGCTGAGCGACCGATATTGGCATTCAACGTGAGAGAAAGTTTGGGCGGGCCTAGATTTTGCTTACTCTTCAGCTCTTCCACACCTCCTCGTTGGGACGTTTTTAGAAACTCCTTCATGTAATTAAGCTCCAGTTTGTGCTCTTCAAAGCAATTTTCAGCTCTCAATCCAGTCTACAAATTTAACGATTACTACTTGGTCACCGTCAAACATGACGGTGACCAAATATGGCGGCTCAATTACTTTGAATTCTTGGTATAAACGGTGAAGAGGTCTGAACAGGAAGTTGATCGAAGAGTTGCAAAGAAGCCTACTTCAGGGAATGATCGAAAATGCGAGTTTCGTTGTCGCCGGTCTCGATGATAGAATTACAGCGCTCAAGGCAATTCAAAAGGGTCGTGTAGCCTGAATTCGGGACGAATTTAGGGAAATGAAGAACGAACCTGCATCATGAAATTCTCGAATTAGTGAACGATTTACATTTTCGCCAGAAATGTTCAACCCTAAATCGTTGTACACACGGAGGCTTTATACCTACACTTGTCAGCATCGAAATCACGTTTGAAGTTGCGTCTTGGTTGAAAAATGAAAAGCGTGTGGCTTGAAGCCTGTTTACTAGAAAATCCAAGGTTTTCGGCAATGTTCTAAAAAGGATTCGTTCCAGACACTTCAATAAATAAGTTGCGAACCTTTGGAATTCGTTGCTAGACAACGAATCGACGAGAATGATATGCAAGTCTGGCTGACTAAAAGTCTAAAAAATGCACAAATTGTCTGAAAAGCACAAACTGTCGGCGACGTGCTGATATTTGTAGAAGTTGAAGTCGATTGATGAACTTGAGCATGAACGTTCAGTTGCTGTGGCTTCTTCGTTTTGCCGCGATAGCAATGCACCGAAATGACGTCACAGTCAAGTTCCGCTACTGAAACGACGGTAATTAAAAAATAATTGAAAATGAAATGAAATTAATGAAATTAAATGAAATTAAAGAAATAATTAAAAATGTTCGTCACCTTTTGATGACGGATGTGCTGCACTCAGTTCAAACTTAGCTCCTCGCCTCGAATCGTTTTCATTAGTTTCGTATTCACATCTGCCAAAAAATGCATTTGGTGAAGCGGAAGTTTTTTAAACCTATAAGCGCATCTGACGTCAAGCAATTTTCGAATCCGATCATCCAGTTGGAGGACGCCGCTTTCAAGCAACGTCCATGAGAACCAAGACTGATTGCATTGCTTTGATGACTCAATTGTATTGTCTTCATCATAAACCTGACAATAATGTCTTTATGATTGCTGAAAGCTGCAAACATACACTGTAATCCCATTCTTCGTCAAAGTCTGGCAGTGGGCATTCATCGAAGACGTCAATTTTAATGTCTTTTAAATAGCTACTCCGGATGCCCACGACAAAACAGCAGACAAACAGTAGAAGAATCAAAGTAGTCACCAAGCCAAGTTTAGCAAGTATTCGCAAAATCTACAATAAAATCGATAACGGTAAATATGGGAACCTAACCTTTTCTATGGAGCACGAATCCTGTCCACCCTGACTCAGATCGCCAAAAATCGATTCAGGAAGAAGTTCTGAATATTGTCAGAATTCCAATGGATCAGACCAAGTTCGTCTTCCACGCATGGAGTGATCTTCGAGTGACCACGGCGAGAGATCATCGAGCAATTGTTTCACGTCGAGTAACTCAACCTCCGCTACTCGAAGAAGAACGAAGAGGCGGAGCATCGTTGCTTTCGAATTCTTTACCGTGCCTAAGTTCACTGATCTTCTTTTCGATCACGAGGGCCTCTCACATTGCCGGCTGCCAGTGGCCATCATCAAAGTGAGAGACCGAGGAAAACAGGAAAACAAAAAAGCTAAATGATTCATTTTGCATTGGTTGTAGGTTTACCTGATTCTTCCAACCTCATAATTTCTGCCATAAAACGTCTAGATGTAGTTTCGTTTCTTTCACGGGTTAATGGTTCGCCGATAGGCGTACTCAGCAAAGAGTGAGAATGATACGAGCAATATGAGGAAGAGCAGAAAACTTCGAATAGCGCGTTGACGGAAAACACGCAGATCCTGTTGCATGGAAAAAAGAGAGAGAGCAAGGAGAAAGGACGAGGACGTGGTGGAAGAGTGTCCATCACAGCGAAGCAAGAACGGTGTTAGATCACAGAACCGGGTGCCGACTTTCTCCAATCGTGCCTCCTGGATAAACAAGACGCGCGTCAGGAGATCGTTCTGGCTAGGAATGCAGCGCTAATAGAGGGAAAGAGATGAAACCTGAAAAATTTTCGAGGGATCGGCAGATTCTGAAATAAATGGCGGTACGGTCTGCCTGTGTGACTTTTAGATTAACACTTTGAGTAGCCAATAGGTGACGACGGCAAAACGACTAACAATAAGTCACACTATGAAATTGATCACAGTTGCGACGATGAATGTGTTCATGTGTCAGAATACACTCGAGCGCTTTCATATTTGCAATCTGTACCTCAGATGAGAAAAGATCTTAATTGTAAAGATAAGACGGGTTCTGTCTTGTTTTCGCTGAATTCGACGACGCTTCAACGCTTTTTTTCTCCCTGACAAATATTGACGACGGATCATTGAAAGTTCGCTCTCGGAAGCAATTTGAGGAATGCGGCCCCTCGAACGGGAAGCTCCACCCCGTAAGCGGTGGCTAGAGGACGGCTCACCTCACGCTAGGGGAGACTGACAAATTTTGCTTCTTTGCACGACCGTGGATGGAGAGAGCGTGCCGCTCCTTGTACACATCAGATCACACATCAGCGACCAACAACGATCGATGCTCAATGCTTGCAGAGCAGCCCAACAACAGTCCTGAAAACGCTCGCCGCAGTAGAATTTGGCTGACCTGATTGTTATGCAGAACGTTAATGTCGTAAAGAATCTCAATCGAAACCCTCCCCGAGATTTCACGTCTCTCCAAACAAAAAATCCAACATTCCAGTAGCTAGAGCAAACAAGTTTGACAACAATGTTTGTAGAAAAATGACCCATCTGAAACATTCACATTCGTCATTTCACATCGGGCTGACATCCACACCAGTCACCTGAAATGTTTTGAACGTTGCGTTCACGGAGAGCATTCCACTGGGGGCTCGACACTTCACTGAGCAGAACGGAAGCTTGCCCGGGTCACGGATCTGGATTCTCACAAAGCGTGTGAGGTGGCTGCCTGTTCTGGCCCATTTGGCGAGCTTGCCTAGCTCAGTTCGCGTCTTTGCTTCTTCTTCATCATCCCAGTTGATCTTCTAGAGTACAAAACCCGGTGTTCTTTCCCTCAGCTCATCCTCTCCTCTTGCCAGAATGATGCCGCGCGTCTACCCCGTGGGAATTCTCATCGGTATCCTTCTTACCGCTCATGTCGCACTTCATTATTCAAATCAAGCAAAGGAGAATGGATTGAGAGAAGCCTTCACCGAAGATAACTGGTGAGCTTCTCAATTAAAAGCAGCTTCTTCTCCTAGGACCGTGCTTACGGCGCAAGGACCGAAATCTTATGAGGAAGTCGAGAAGATCCTCTATCGACCTTCCGGGTATAAAATAAGCAGCCTTTCATTTCCATTTGCGAATCTCCAGCTTGAAAACAAGCCGACATGCGAAAAGGTTGATTCAACTTTCTTCTCGAAAAGATTTTTTAGGTCTTTTCCGATTGGAACGATATTGCTGCAAAATTCGACCCAGAGACGAAGCCACCAAGATGGATTCCCGACGAGTTTCTCTCCGAGTATTTAATGCAAAGTTGACTTCTCTTTCAGACTTTAATAATTTTGTTTCAGACCTCTCTTTCCTCACAATTCGTTATCGGAATGACAAGCACAATGTGGGAAGGAAGACGCGGCCTTTCAGTTGGACGCGCGAATGGGTCGAGGGCTGGATGAGGGCTAGTGTTGGCAAGTTCGTCACGTATGGATCAACAGGATGCATGTCGCAATTGTCATGCTAATGCCTTTTTACTTCAGTTGGTGTACATCATGCCCTTCAATATTTCAAGGACGAAATCCGGGATAAGAACGGTGTTGTCATTGGCTCCATTAGTCCGTGGGTCGAGGTTAAGTTTTGCTCAAGTCTCTCAACAGAATAAGCCGTTTAGGTGTTAACACTTCGGGCAGGAGCGGCCCATGTGGAGACCGTGGAGTACCAGAAGGTCGTTATGGGGCACCCTAAGATGTCCTATGTGCATCCACTCGAGCAGAGTGCGAATTTTAAAGAGTAACAAACCTTTGTCTTCTAGAAAGTTTTCAGCTACTTGGGAAAATACGATTTTGCCGTTTCCTTCTCGAGCATGGAGCACAGCGGCCTTGGCCGCTATGGAGACGTTATCGATCCAATCGGGGACATTCGCGAAGCACAGAAGGTTTGTTTGATTGCATTGTATTGTTAATTCGGGAAAGCATTTTTCTCACAAATTGTTTGCGAGCAAGTAATAAGAGGCATCTTTAGGTATTCTGTTCACTAAAGAAAGGGGGACTCTTCTTCCTCGGCTTCCCTGTTGGACGGGACACTGTCGTCTATAATTCTCATCGAATCTACGGAAGGCTGCGGCTTCCGATGATGTTCGAAGGTGATTGCCCTCCTTTAGAGGAGACGTTTTCAGGCTTTGAGCTTTTGGCATCATTTCTCGGAAGGAATCGGCAACCACTCGAATTGACTAAAGAGATCTTGGAAGTGGAGGGCTACTCACAGATCATCTTTGCTTTGCGAAAATTGTAGATGCTTATTACGCAGGTGCTATGTACGTCCAACCATCACTAGGCGGAAAATAGGAAATAAATGATCCCCATTAGCTTGATATCGCCAGAAATAATTTTCGAATGCGACCGCAAGCTTTACAGAAATTTTGTCGCTAACGTAGTAGCGGGACTGAGCCGTCTGAAACATTTTTCATTCTCATGAGAGGAAAGACGACAGCAGAGAAGGAAGCACGGGTGACCTGGCGCAAGCCCAGCTCACTCAGCGCTACTCTCCATCTTTGAACGACTCTCAGGCGGAGCCTCGCTTAAGGTGGAGGCTACAGCAGTCACAGGAAAGTCGATGAACATTCCCACTCGGCTCGATACTTCACTGAGCAGACCGAAACCTCCACGCCCGAATCACGACTCTTCACAAAGCGTGTGAGAAGGAAAACAACGCTGCGAGAAAAAAAAAGAGAATTCGATTTCAACTTTCCCAGTTGTTTCAACAAAAGTCGATCGTCTGCCGAAATCGTCGCCCTCAGTGTGAGAAATCTCATATTTCGTAGCTGCGTGGCCCATTAGATTACCGGTTCTGGCTCATTTAGCAAGCTAACCTAGCTCACTTCGCGACACTGCTTCTTCTTTTTCTTTTCCGGTTTTATCTTCAGCGCAGCATCTTCTGTCCTTCTCCTCACGTCGAATAACATACTTACAAAAGAAAACCCACCGTCCCCTCCCATTTGCTTCAATGACGCGTGTCAGTCATATTGGCCTTCTCATTGGCTTCCTCCTTGCTGCTCATATTTGTCTTTATTATTCAAACCAATCTTTGGAGAGGGGATTCCGAGAAGCTTTCGCCCAAGACAACTGGTAAGCTTCTCAATTAAAAACAGCTTTTCTCCTAGGACCGTGCTTACGGCGCAAGGACGGAAGTCTTACGAGGAAGTCGAGAAGATTCTTTACCAACCTCTTGGGTATCGAATGATCAGTCACTCATTTCCGTTTGCGAATCTCGAGCTAGAAAACAAACCGACGTGTGCGGAGGTTTAGTCACTCCTTTAGAACAAATTTTTAGGTTTTTGCTGATTGGAACGAAATTGCTGCGCAATTCGACCCCGAGACGAAACCACCAAGACGGATTCCCGAGGAGTTTCGCTCAGAGTATCTAATGCAGAGTTGAATTATTTTTTGTTCTCGAAAGCCTTCGATTTTTTAGACCTCTCCTTCCTCGCAATTCAATATCGGAATGACAAGCACAATGTTGGAAGCAAGACAGCGCCTTTTAACTGGACGCGCGAGTATGTCGACAGTCGGATGAACATTAGTGTCAGCAAAATCGTCACGTATGGTGCTCATGGAAGTAAGTCGCACTTGTTTTAAAAAAATTTCTTCTTCCAGTGGCAGTATGGAATTCCCTTCAATACTTCAAGAAGGAGATTAGAAATAAGAAGGGTGTTGTAATTGGTTCGATCAGTCCGTGGGTCGAGGTTGGGGTTGTTCGAGAATCTCATCAGGCCAATCTTTTAGGTGTTAGCAATTCGGTCAGGAGCAGCCCACGTAGAGACCGTGGAATACCAGAAGATCGTCATGGGGCACCCGAAGATGTCTTATGTACATCCTAGTGAGCAGAGTGCGAATTTCAAAGAGTAACGGGCTTTCAACTTGAAGAAAGCCTTTAGCTACTTGGGAAAATACGATTTCGCCGTTTCCTTCTCGAGCATGGAGCACAGCGGCCTTGGTCGATATGGAGACGTCATTGATCCAATCGGAGACATTCGCGAAGCACAAAAGGTTTGTCGGATTGCATTGTATTGTGAGTGTGTAGTTCTGGGTGGCCAATATGTACACTAGGGGTCCCTATGGGCAAGTGCTTGAGTTTAACGAGCCCCGTCACAATCTGCGACAAGATCAGAGAATATTTCCGCTTTTAGAGAATACGGTTTTGAAACAGAAAGAAAGCCAAGTAATCAGACTGATTAGGTGTTCTGCGAAGTAAAGAAGGGCGGACTCTTTTTCCTCGGTTTTCCCGTGGGACGAGACACCGTCGTCTATAATGTTCATCGAATCTATGGAAGACTTCGGCTTCCAATGATGTTCGAAGGTGAATCTTCTTCCTTAGTGAGAGATGTTTAGGGTTCGAACTTTTGGCTACATTTTTCGGAAGGAATGCGCAACCACTCGAATTGACAACGCAGCTATTGGAAATGCCGCGCCACGTACAAGTCATCTTTGTTTTGCGAAAATTATAGATGCCCATTGTGTATACTATTACATAGATGTTACGTAAAACAAAGAATTTTGGGTGCTCGTTCTCGACTACGGTTTTGTAGCAGGAACTCCTAAATGAAGCAAGACCCTCAGCCTCTGAAAGTGGTTTCGGTGTTGATTTCACAACAAAAATCGCTGCTTATCTTGGACACACGGAGAACCGAGTTTCATGGCACGGTGTGGACGATGTGGAGCCGCTGACGGTATGATATTCCGTATTGGCACGGGATATGGTCGTGTCAATATTGTAAGAGGATTCATTTCTTGCAATCTTACATCGTTGATTTGACACCACACTCTTACGAGAACTTCAACGTGCCAAAAAGAGCAGCAGTATGCGAACAATTTGTCTTTTAGTTGTTAGATTGACCTGAAGCAAGAGATTGCGAGAATTCATCGTGTCCAAGAATTGGGACCCGTAGGCCAAACTTCGAGTGGAAGGTCTTCGAGTATTTGTTGAACGGCTTCTGCGTAGTCAAATTTGCCTAGATGAATTCGAAAATCAAACTTGACAATTTGGCGCTTGCAATCGCACCAGGCAAATATTGCATTTCGCAATCCTTCCGTCGTGATCGAAGCAATCCCGGGAGTCACCAGTTCTGTTAAACATGAGTTGAGTATAAACGTGTCAGTTACTCGACGAGATGTCGAGCTAACTTTGCTGCAGCAATATAGATAGTATTTGCAACCGACGACAAGGCTTGAGAAGATAAAAAAAAGGCTGACAGTCTGTCGGGGGCGCGAAGTCCTAGCGTCATGTCGTTGAAATTCGGCAGTAATTCCATTGTATGTATCAAATATTTCTCGTCGTTTCTGTTCTGGACACGCCCGTGGTATTCCAGACGCTTAAGTTCGCAAAGGACGGGACACGAGTTCACGAGCTGCTCTAGTTCCATCGGAGGTATGTTTGTTATGACTGAATTTACAATAGAATGGCGAAGAGCTACGTTTATCAGTTCCGAGAAAGTGCAAATTGTTGAATAATTTCGACAGTCTTTTTCTCTTCCTTTAAATAAAGTCGCACCGTCTGAATAAGCCATTATGAACTTGATTCCTTTGAAATTAATCTTGTATTTGCTCGATGCTTTGTTCCAGGCAACGTCTCGGATTATATTAACACATAAATAGAATGGATGCATGCAGAACTCAAATTCGACGTGGCGTAAAACTCTGGGTAAAATAAACGCGTGCGTATTGATGATGGAACGCCAATATTTGTTGCTCCTAGAAGTACGCAGAAGTTCTTTAACTGACAAATATTGAAAAATAGAGATCAGAAGTTCAAAAGGTAAACTATGAATGCAAGGAAGTATCATGGCACCAAAGTGAAAGTCTGCCAAGAATGAGAATTGTAACCAAGAGCCTAACTGCTACAAGGAGCAGAATCCAACGACCATTCGAAGGTACAGGGTGTTCCAACTGAAATGGACGAATTGCTAAATTCGATTTATCGCACAGAATTCAACCTTTTTCTCTCGGGTTTGAAGCATTCTGCTCGCCGT
>JAQIXL010001274.1:0-19285 GCA_034700245.1 Poikilolaimus oxycercus
ATCTCCTAGAGTTCTCCGAACTCCTGACCACGATAGCTTCTTCTCCTAGACACCTTCGGAAAAGTTGTCTGAGTGTTGGTGGAAGAAGAGGCGAGGCGAGAACGGGGCCAGGTTCGTCCCTCTGCTCGTCCTCCGTCGAGGACCATCTGCCAGGGGAAGATGGAAAGGGAAGCCGTCTCAGAAGGAGTACAGGTGCGGGACGGGGCAAGGGGGCCAGGCAATGGGAAGGAGGCCGGCCATTGTCAGTTTCTTTCCTTTTTGTCTTACTCATTCGCTTCTGTCTAGGCTCTGGCCAGCCTAAAACCTGGGGGGGGGGGGGGAAGGTTGAGGACATCTCGCTGAGAGACGCTTGACGAATGGCGTGTTGGCATGCCATATGAGAGAAGAGATTTCTGAAGGATTGCTTTGCTTGTTTGACCGATGGACACGGAGAGAGAGGGGAGACGTCGACGATGACGCAAGGGGCGCTGCACCTGCGTGTCCCTCCACCATGTTCCCCTTCTTCTCCCAACAAAGCGTCGCCACCCGGCACCCAAAATGCGGGCTCCTCCCTCCTCATCGGACACCTCATTTCCCTCCAAAACATGCGTGCTTTCATCGTTTGACAGGCTCACCGCGTGGGGAAGGAAGATTTACGGGCTCATTCCCTTCTCCCCTCTCCTCTCACAGCTGACGAGTCGAAATGAACCTTGCGTCACACTCGGAGCCCGGATATCGCCATCAAAGAGAACCGCGTGAATGGGGCTGCAGTGGAAGAGATGCCTCGCCAGTTGCCCCTTCTCCTCCCTCCGCCTTCTTTCTTTCTTCCTCACAGGTCAACCATCTATTCATTGAAGGAAGGCGATCCATGATTCTCGATGATGGTGGAAGTGGCAGGGGAAGAGATTCCCAGAAGGACCCCCTCGGAGAAGACAAGACTCAAGTCAAACACGTCTTCCCTCTCTCGGAGAAGGGACAAATCCTTGGATCAACAACTGACGTGGAAGTGGAAGAACGGCAAAGAAGGAGAAGGACTCACCTGCTGGGTGGGCGAGGGAGTGTTGAGACTCTCGCGACAAGAATCGGAGGAGGAGATCGCCGAGTGACGGTTCGCCTTGCGTTGTCGACTTCCAGTAGAGGATTCCGTGGAAGAACCATCGCCGAAAGCCGAGTCTCGATCGGGCGAGGGGCAGTCCGAGGAAGAGGAGGCCGCGCCTCGGAGTTCTGCTTGTTGGGGAAGACTCGTCTGAAAAGAGATCTTTGTGTCTCTCTCATTGTAGAGCTAATGGAAGGAGACTAGAGTGTAAGAGGGAGACTGATGGGACATCTCCCCTTGTCCTGTTCCCTGTCATGTCCGAGATAGAAGAACAACTGCTCCCTCCTCTGTCCGAGACCCTCGCCGTCCCCTTCTCGACCCAAGAGGGCGTTCGAGTTTCTTGTTTGCTTGAGTTCTTCCCGCTCTCTCAAGCTCATGCCCTTTTCCGTCGATCGATTGCGTTCAAGAAGAAGTGGAAAGGGAAGAAGTGGTCAGTGAAGGGAGAAGGAGGGGAAGGAAGTGTACAGAAGGCCGACGCGCCTCTTCATTGCGGCGAGATGCACACTTGGAGATAACGGGCCACGCGCCCTTCCCCTCCTCCTCCCCCAACACCTTGGCCCTCTCGCAAAACAACGCGGGGCCGTAGCGATGAAGGCGACAAATGCACTCTGCCCCCTGCTCTCTCAGCTAGCCCCTCTCACTCATCTCCTGTCAGGTCAAAAGGAAGAAGAAGAACATATGCGCAAGGACATCTTTGTTTATGCCGAGACTGGGAGGGAGGGAAGAGCCTCGAGAGAGTCTTCACAGGGAGAACTAGAAGACAAACAAGGCCCGCTTTGTCTCCTCCTTCTCCACGTGGATCGAGAAAGCGAAAGGGACACACGAAACCCCCGGCGTCAACGAGTCCAAACAGAGAGGGACGAGGCTCGCATGACCGAAAATAGGCTCCCTCCTGCTCCTTCTTCTCCCTTCCCCTTGCCCAGGTACACCTCCCCCTTGACTTCTCTTCTCTTTCCGCGACCAGTCCATGGACAGCCACTTTTTTGCGAGGCGGGCGAACATCCAAATCTGCCCTGTCGGGGACACATAACGGGGCTTTTTTGTTGAAGAGGAGGGAGAGAGCAGACCTGAGCCGGCTGATGCTCGTAGTTGGCGGACTTGGTTGTCGGCGGCGGCGGCAGTTGATGCAGCGAAGCAGATGCGGGCAGAGAAGGGATGCCGAGAAGGAGCTGGTCGCCTCCTGCCGACGAGTTGAGCTGCGTCTCCAGAGCAGAGAGCTCTTCCAGCAGGGCATCCAGCTCCCAGTTTGCAGACTCTGCAACAACCAAGTCTTGATATGCTTCGAGGTCAAGGGAAAGGGGATAAAGAAGGGGTGAAGGAAGATGAGCAAAAAGACCCTTACCACGCTGCTTTAGATAGGCGTTATAGCCTGCATCCATGACTCTTTGGGTGAGACGCCGCAGTTTGTACGACTTGAGCAGTTATCAATGGAAGGGAAGAGACTCGAGGGGAAAACGGGTCAAAACGGTTTCGAGGGGAGGTGATAAGCCTTGGAGAATTGCCAGAGGGAGAAGTGGTCAGAGAGAGAAGGGGGACACACCTTTCACGTTGCTCATGGAGTAGCGGACTGCGTCCATCTGCGGCTTGGGAGGCACGAGGGGGCGGGGCCGCACGTTGACCCCCTGCGACGAGCCTTCTTCCATCTGCAACTTCTCTCTCTTCTTCTCTCATCCAATCCACATTTCCATAACAGGCCCTCGACAAAGAGAAGGAGACACTCGAGGAATGGCCTCCGTCTGTTCGCCATCACCTCCAAGAGGAGCAAGCTGGGATTTGGCCCGAGGCCAAGAGGAGAGAACTAGCCACTTGTTGATTAGAAAGAAATAAACGATGAACTCGAGGAGAAGATCTTCAAGAGACAGACTTCTTAGACAAGAGGAGTGTGTAGTTATGAAGTAGAAGAAGAAGACGGGGAGTGAGGGAGTGAGGGAAGTGTCTGGCTTAACTCCTTTAATCCCTGGAGAAGGGCGTCAAATTGTTGCCTTTCGGGAACAGGGCTTGGAGAAGGGGAAAGGAGGGGAGAGGGGAGAGGGAGAGGCTTGAGGGCCTCGTAAAGGGAGGATCCTCTCGACGTCGACTGGTCAGTTCCGAGCGGTCGAGGGCCGACGGGGTGCAATTGGCGCGAGTCGTCGGCGCACCAAATCACAGAGAAGGGCAAGGGAAAGGGGGAGAGGGGAAGGAGCGCGAAAGCTTGCCGCGCCACTGCTTATTGCGTTTGGAACAATGAAATTCGCCGTGGAAGCCGAGGGATCAAAGCAATGAGTCAACCTCTGATTTACGACGGAGAAGGCAGAAGACGCAATGAGCATTCACGAGGGAAGGGGAATATCTTCACTCTCACGAGATCTTCTAGACTCTATTTAGAGCTCTGTCAACGACTAAAAAGACAGGAATTGAAGGCAAAACATAGGCTGCATGAATGGAGACGAAGAAGGTGAATGGATTGAAAGAGTGAGAATGAGGGAGGGAAGTGGACTGCAATGTGGTACGTCCTCTTTCTTCAAAGAGGGGCCATAAACCCCGGGTGTTCTCGGAGAAGAAGAGAAGGCGTTGACTGCACGTGGAAGAAACTTCGTTTCTGTTATGAAAGAAAAGAAAGGAGAAAAAGCCGGGCTGAAGGAAGGGCGACGGGGGCAGGCGAGGGGGAAGGGGACAAAGACAAAAGAGACTCGAGGCGGCACTTCAATGCCGGCGGCGACAGTGGCTCCTCCTTCCCCTTTCCTCTCGGCGCCGCTTGCTTGGCGGCGCTGGGTTTTCACAGGAAAGAAGAATTGCTTGGACAGCCGGGAGGCGAGGGAATCGATGACTTCGGTGCTCGCATCACTCAACGCCGATCCCCCCACTGAGCGATCGCCGCCTCGCACTCCCAGATAAGGTGGGCCACGGCAGAGTGTTCTCACGCTGACACGCGGAGAACCATGACTGAGAGAAGATGATGATAGGGACACGAAGGGGAGATGGCAGAGGAAGACATCCCATTCCCATCACTTGAAGGCAGAGGAGGAGAAGGAGAAGATGGACGGAAGTCGGGACAGGCGGGACTGCTGACAGTGAGGAGAGGCGCCTTCTTCCAGGAATTCCTCTGATTCATCTACATCGTCTGTGTGGCGAGAAGGCAAAGAAAACGTGGACAAGAGGGGGAGGCGATGCCGGCAGCAGCTGACTCACGGCAAGGAAAGGGCGGGTGGTCAGCCATGGGAGGGAAGGGGGACCCTCTGCGAGGCGCTAACTCGATTAATGCAGAAAGCAAAAGAAGCAAGCAGCACTCGGAGACAGCCGAGAATTGTTTCTTCGGAGGGGGTCGGGGTTGAGAGGAGAAGCACGCAATTCTCAAAGGCACTCAAGCGAGAGAAGAGGAAACTCGCGCTTACGATGCCCCCTTCGCTCTCTCTCTCGGACATTCTCTGGAAGACCGGCGAATCAATGGAAAAAATGGCAACATGCCACGACCGAGAGCCCATGAATCTTCTCGGAGAGGGGCCCTTCAGAAACATTGCCAGGGGATCGATGCATGAAGAGTGACAAGTTGAAGGGAGACCGAGGGAGGAGGAGGGAGACTCTTCAATGACCCGTTCGTCGACCTTGTCAACCTGGCCAATTACCGCCCATCGCGTAACACCAAATCGCCCGGGGAGCATTGTCCCTCGACGAGGGAAGGTCGTCCTTCGTCCTCACTGATACCCCCCCCCCCCCTCCCTTGTCCATCTCCGAAATTAGCAAAGCCCCGTTGCGGGAGGCGCCCAAATCGGCTTGAGCCCTGTCGGGGTCGACAAGCTTTGCTCCAGACGCGCCTTTCTTTTTCCTCACGAGAACAGCTGCTTCAAGCAAAGCAACATTAGCTAGCCGTACAAGTAAGGGAGAAGAGGGAACGGCGTGGAAGAAGGGAGAAGACGCTCATAAAAGGCTCAGAGCCTAGCTTCTTATCGGTGTCTCTCAAGGCGGCGTTCACCGTTCCCATCGTCAGACGAGGCGAAGGGCCTTCCACGGGAACCTCACGACACTCCGGCGGCACCTGCCTCTTCGCTTTCTTCTTCGCCGTCTTTAGTTAGAAAAAAGAACTGAAGGAGTCCTTGGACATGCGAAGGCCTCGTCGAGGACAAAGACATGCACGAGGCTTGATTGCTCGATGGAAGGGGAAAAGCTGCCAAAAGCACGCTTCATATTGGTGGCCCCATAAAGAATGCGAGAGGGAATTCTTCTTCTTCTTCTTGCCTTGAAGGCTTGAAAGAAGGAAGGAAGGGAGGACAAGAGGGAGCAAACAGAGCAGCACGTCCCGAATGAGAAGCGAGGCGCAAGAATTCTTTGATAAGACGAGGAGGGGAAGAAGACGACGCCGAGCGGGACAGGCGCCAGTCGGCAAAAAACTCTTTCCTCAAAGGGGAGGGCTGAGTCAGCGAGTCCACTCAGAGGTCCTTCTTGTCAGAGGGGAAAAGGAGAGGGAGAGGGAGACTGGCAAGAGCGGCGATTAACCGGAGACGCGCTTGTCGTCGGACGCGTACGCGTAGTGAGAAAAGACGAGCTGGTCTCGACTGTGAAGAGGCTGGGGAAGGAGGAGAAGGGAAGGGGAAGGGGAGAAGGAGAGCGAGGCGAGCTCGTGCATGTGCAGCGCGACGGCGTCGTTTCACGGCAATGGCCCATAAACATTCGAGTCAAACAGACTTTTTTCTAGTTCCTCCATCAAATCTCCCCGTGGCATCGAGGACTGCGGGATACGAAGCTGTGGAAGGAAGCTAACGACGACGAAGAGAAACTCGAGGAGAAGGGAGAGAGAGCCGTGCCATAGAGAGGAAAGTGATATAGACATTGGAGACATGAGAAAAAGGCTCGCACAAATATTTACTTGGTCCTCGTCGAGAGGAGGGAGAGGTGAGGAAGTTGAGGGAGGGCTGTCGGAGAGTTCCTCGAGGGTCAACGGAAGAGCGGCAGTCGTCGAAGGAGGCGTGAGGACGGGACTCGGCACGAAGACGACGCTGCCCGGTGGAAGAAGCGACGAGAGGAGGGAAAGGCTGAAATCTTTCATTCAGGTATCGAGAGATCTGATCGATAAAGGAGGCGGTTTGGGGAAAGGGAGGCTGGAGGAAGCGAGGAGGAGAATGCCAGCCGGTGTGCGTCCACATAAACAGAGAGGGGAGGGGGAGACCGGTCAAGCGGTCACTCAGCGACGGCGCCTCCAGCATGAATGCCTCATGAGGAGAAACAATGCCCCGAACGCCGCCCTCCTCCTGCAGCAGCTGGCCCTTCCAGTGAAATCTCTGCTGAGTAAGAAGAGAAAGGAAGTGATGAGCTGGCAAAGGCTTTCTCATCTCAGACTGAGTCGGAAGCCAAGTGTACGACGGCGAAGGAATTTCGAGGAGAGTCAGAGGGGAAATCGTGGAGGCGAGGGGAGGGGAGGAGAGGGCGACCACGCGTTCAGAGGGAGGCCCTCGACACTCACACTCCATTAGCCGGGAGTGGCCAACCAGTAGTTTTCCTCTTTCAACTTGCTTCGATGTACGAAGTAGTGGAGTAGAAGGACAAGATGTCCGAGAAGAAGAAGAAGAAGAGAGGAAATGTCTCTTGACCAGCTGAAGGATTGCGTGTGTCTCCTCAGCTATTAATGGAGGACACAAGGGGCAGGAATACTACACTCGCCCTCAATGAATTAAGCACTCGGCCCTCGTCTTCCTCTTCATCAAAGGTTCCTCTTCTTCTTCGGTAGAAGGAGAAGTGCCAAGAGAGAGGTTCGGCAAGGCAAACGAGAGAAGGAATTCGGGGACCCACAAGAGGAATCCACGTCGAATCAATCAGCAATGATCCGCGCGCGAGAAAGAAGGAGACGGAAGGAGCGGGAACTCGCTGTCGATAAGAAGAAGAGAGACGGGACAGGAAGGGGGAGAAGACTGTGGGGGCGACAACATAACAATCTTGTCACTGACAGTTTGTTATGAAGAGAGAAGATAAGGGGAATATGTGACTACTACAAGAGAGACTCTGGAGTCTGGAAAGGAGGAAGGCCGAGGGAGGGCGGACGGGCGGCGACGGGGAGGGCTGGGCGGCGATCTGCGACGAGGAAAAAACCCTCAGCGAAGGCGGGGAAATCGGAGAAGAAGTGGAGACATCTGCGTCGCGTCGCCGCGGGATACTTAGTGACCCTCGGAGGGGGATCTTCTCCATCTTCTTGATCAGAAGAGGGAGGAAGATCCAAGAAACCCGAGCTCATCTCCAGACGTTCGTCTTGTGAAACAAAGGAGGGAGGCGGTGGTCAAACGATAGAGAGAAGATGTATGCGTTTTGTTGAGAGACGGGAAGTGTGAAGGAGGGAGGGAAGAGGAGTGGACGGAGGAGGGAAGAAGCCACAAACTGGACTCTCTCGTCCCAGTTGTAACAAGGCGCGCGGGCACACAGCGACGCCTCGTTGGCCGGCTTCCAGCCACTCGAGAGACTCCTTATGGCGGCGAGATGGAAAGCTGCTTCTTCTCTTGTAGAGGAGAGGGAGGGGACAAGGGACAAGGAGTTGCCGCTGTTATGCCATCGAATCAGAGAGATAAGAAGGGAGAAGGAAAGGGGCAAACAGAAGCAGAACGGAGCTAGAAGGTGGTCACCGAGGGGACGCCGAACGGGCAAATACGAAGCAGTGTCCGCTTCGAGGCTCGGCCCGCCGTCGCCAGCTCATTTCCCGGATTCGCACATGCAAACAAAAGGAAGAGGAAGGGAAGGACGATCGAGGCGGGCAAGGAAGGCCATGGGAGGGGAAGAGGGCGGGGGGCAGGGCGTGTCACCACGGGGAAAGGAAAGCGCCTTCTGCCGCAATTTGTCTCCCGGGGTCGGCCACCGGTTCGTCGTCCCCTCCACCTTCTCCATTAGCGCCAGCCGGCGACTGTCGGCGTTCGCGCGAGCCGCCAAAGACCCGCAAATTAGCAAACCAAACCGGAGGAATGGAATGCTCGACGTGGAAGAGGGGGAGACGGAGAAAAAAAGTGAAAGCCGTTGGATCTGCGCGAAAAGGACCAGATCCAAGGGGGTCCGAGCACGAAGAACGCGGGAAAATACTGTAATGAGGGAGGGAGAGGGAGGGAGGACGTGGCCGGTCACTGAGGACACAAAGGACCACGCGGCTGTCGAGAGCCTATTAGCCCGGGGCGGACAAGGGCGACCTCGGTTATGCACACGTGTGTAATTGGAACTCCGACTGAGAGAGGGAGGGGGATTGAGAAGGGAGAAGAACCTCGACCTCCCCAGGGGAAGGAAAAGCACTAACTGGACACTTCAGAGGACGTCCTTCACTAGGAGAAGGGGCAAGGCAAGGGGCAAGGCCCCGTCCAAATCCAATCAGAAGTTGAAGAGGAGGCCAAAACATGGGCGACACGACGAGAACGGTCGTCTCGCGGACTGACGAGACTCGCCAGAAGATGGATGGAAGGAAGAAGGGTGGAGGTCGTGCGAGAAGCCCTTTCCCTTCAACGAGCCTCCTTCCATCATGTCGCCTTCGCGACCAAAAAGAGAAGGGGGAAGAGAAGGTGAAGAAAGAAAGAAAGAAAGTCTCGGACAAGGTGGAAGGGGGTTATAATGGCAGGAAAGTGGTCGGAGGAGGGCCAATTAAGCGGTGTGCCGGGATGGAAAATCGCTCTTCCTCTCGGGGGGAGGGGGCTCTCTTGATGTGGAGGGTCGGGAGTGGGAGTGGCGGTCGGAAGAAGAAGGAGGCTGTAATGCTTTCACCTCAACCTGGGTTAGCACCTTTGACGGCTTCCTCGAAGACCCCCTCAGCCTTGAGATCGACAAGGGAAGGGAAACCACAAAGAAGGGAGACCTCCTCGACGGCCTTCCCCGAGGCTTTTTCCTCAGCGAAAAGAAATCCGTCTCTCGGCCAGAAAAGGTAATTGAAAACGTGCGTGCGCCATGAGAAGGCGATGTGAGAGGAGGAAAGAAGAGAGGAGAAGGGACAGAGCGAGACATCTCCATTGAGGTCTGCTCTTCTGTTGGCTGACAGCAGAAGAGCTAATCAGGAGAAGCGCTATTAAGTGCTTCTCATTGAAGACTGTCGAAGACGAGAGAAGAGAGAAGGAGACAGGAGGCACGGGAAATGAGGGGAGCATGCGTCCCTCTGCTTTGCAAGTCAAAGGAGAAAGGAGCAAGGGAAAGGGGAAAGCGAAGGATTCGAAGTGTCAACAGAAGAAGATCTCGGGGAACGAGACGGGCACGGGGAGCGAGGCTGTAGCGAGTGTCCGTCGGCTACTCGCCGAGTTCACAAAGCGGGCAGAAGCGAGGGCAAACAGGCCGAACACGGCCCACGAGATGGAGAGCGAGAGGAGGAGGAGGACGATGGATCTGCCGCCTCCCGTTGTCCCCTCGCAGCTGTCCCGAGTCACGTCAATCATGCAACCGATTGCTCGCTCCACTCAATCCTCCTCCTCGGACCTTGAACGGGCACACGGGAAGAGGAAGACGAGGGAGAAGGAGGAGGAGGGTGGAAGAGGGAGGAGGGAGGGACACCTGGACACTCTCACAAAAGAGGCCGCCGCAGTGAATGACGAGGCGGCTTCTAGTGAGAGACGGCGACAGACACGTCGTCCGGGTGAACAATTCACATTCTGCACACCTCGGAGAGGGGAGACTCTCGTGGACAGAGAGGAGGGTGAGAAGGGAGAAGAGAGAAGGGAGAAGGACTGGGCATGGACGAACTCCGAGATTAGCATAGATTAGCATCACTCGTCCTGGCAGACTCCTCTCGGCAAGCCGGGTCTTGCAGATCACAGAAGGGAGAGGACTGGGAAGGGCAATGTCTTCCATCAACAGGCCGAGAAGATCCATTTCAATCTTCGAAAGAGGATTTACGATTTGCGGAACAATGCGAAGACTCGAGAATAGAAAGGGGAGTACTGTAGAGGAACAAGAGTAAGAAGAAGACAAACCATTTATCGCCGAGTTCCTCGTCGCTGTCCGCCTCGCCGTCGTCCTCGTCGTCGGCATGCCAGGGCTCGTCCATCGCCTGCAAGGCGTCTGAGAGGGAAGCCGTGTTGGGCGACGCGGCTGTCAGCAAGGAGAGACGATTTATGACAGCCGGAACAGGATCCACCGAGAAAGTCAACAGAAAGGGGCACGCTGTCTCACTTCGCGCATCTCCTCCTAGCCTTCCAAGGAGTTCCATCACTAATGTTAAAGATTGTGTACAGAAAAGGACTGAACAGCTGGACCATCAAAAAGATCTTCAGAAAGAGAATAAGAAAGTGAAGAAGGAGAAGAAGATCGGAAGTCATCGGGTATCTATACGATTATTGGCTGTGGCTGCAAGGAAATGAGAGCTTATTAGGAGCGTGGGCGGAGGAAGAATGACAGAGGGACGGGGAGGGAGAGGGAGGAGGAGGGAGAGATGCTCGGATAAGGGACGCCGACTGACCACTGATTGCACGAGTCTAATGCGATTGCCCGCTGCACCATCACAACATTGCATCACTCCGCGTTCTAGATCCCCCGCCCGCTGGCAGATTTGTCGGGCGATCTCCAGGAGTGGGAGGGCCATTCTACTACTCCTTCTACAAAAGAGAGAATCTGTGAAGACGGCTGTCAGGAGGGTCTTCTCAGAATTGTCAGCTGGATCAAATTGGAAGAAGAAGTCTGGATCGTAAAGAGTGTGAATGGCAAGGGGGGGGGACGTTCGAATTTCCATCTGCACGCGTTCCTCCCTCGAGACATCGCCGCTCCGAGATTAACTCCCGTTCATTGTGGACGAGACGCCTTCAAATTGAATCGCTCTCGTTTCCCCTTCAGCCATATGCCGGCGAGACGCGAGTTGCTTCCACTAGAAGAAGAAGGAGAAGGTGGAAGAAGAAGAAGACGAGATCAGACTGGTCAGCCTCCTTCACCTCGGTCGGGGTAGCAAGCACGTCTCACACACGCTTCTTTCTCTCTGTCTCATCGCCCTGTTGTAAGGAGGCGCGAAGGAAAGGTCGACACGTCTCGCCTCCTCCTTTCCTCCAGATGGTCGAGGATGAAGAAGAGAGAAGCCCGTGATTGTGACGTCGCTTCTTGCATAGCATTAGTTATGCCTCGTCGAACGTTGTCCTTCGTGACGCTAATTGTGCGTCAGGTCAAAACACTTGAAGACCCTCGTTTGGTGTTGGACAACGCTTTTTGGGTGTTTGTAGACGGGACGAGGGACTTTCACTGCGAGTCCTCGAAGAGGGGCCGAGGACGTGAAGGAGGAGGAGGGGGAACGGGAATCGCCTCTCCTTTCGCTAGTTGACCTCTTTCCACGCCGCTCCCCTTACGGTAATAAGGTGTCCTGGGGGCGGCCTTCTCTCTCTCTCCTGGACCCCTCACTCCCCTCTACTCCCTGCAAGGAGACCGCCAACATTCCTTTCCCTCTCCAGAGAGTATCGCGTCTTCTGTCAGCTTCCCTCCCTCCTGCAGAATGCCGCCTTCTCTCTGAGAGCGTCGAGTCTCGGCGGCGTTCCTCATCACGTCGTCCTGGATTTCTTTTGTCGGTCGGCGGCCAACTGAGGCTGTCCCTTTCCTTCTTTCCTTTTCCCTCAAAAGTCTCCTCCGGGGATCCGGGCGGCGCTCGCCGACGACCTCGATCTCCAAACAAGTCGTCGTGCTTCCTGCGGCTCGTCTCCTCAGTCCTCGTCTTCCCTCTCATGGAAGACCTTCTCCGACCTGGTTAGCGGCTCTCGAGAGCGTGGCGGGAGGCGTGTGATGCTTGGGAGCCGTGTCTCGAAGGGTCAATGGGTCGCGCGAGCCCCGAGGGCTCCCGGCGACCGCCACTCCACCGCTCACGTAGCCCTCCCCTCCACTCCCTCCACCACTCCTTCTTTGTGATGTCGTCTTCCTCCAGAACTCCTTCTCCCTCATGGCATCTCCCCCTTCTCCCCCTTCTCCCCCCTTCTCCGACTCGAATGAGAGCCATGTTTTTTGCGGGCTTCTTCGTGTCTTCGTGTTGAAGTCTCCGAGGAATTGTTGTTCGGCTACGAAAAGCATGTCGATCGCATATGCGCGGCCCTTTGCCCCTGATGTGCGGCCTCCCTCTCCCAGTCCTCTGCCAGTCTTCATCTCAGTCTCAGTCTTCTTCAGGAGAAGGAGAAGTCATGGACGAGCCCCTCTCCCTCGTCGTCTCCGAGTCTCCCCGCATCAACTTCAAAAAGGACGAGATCGTGGAGGAAGAAGGCGACGAGGAAGGCGTCGAGGGTCTCCTCGAGTTCCAACTTCAACATGCCATCTCCTCCCTCCAAGGCGAGGACGAGACGAAGAAGTGTGTTGGCGGCAGTCTGCGAGCCGAGTTGAAACGACCCGATTTGAAGGGTGAGTGAGGCTCTCTCGGCGATGCAATCTTCTCGTTGCGTCTGCAGGTTCCTTTCGTTGTTCCATCTGCGGCAAGGTGTTCTGCCACTCTTCGAGTCTCTCCCGACATCGGATGCAGTCCCACTTCAAGAGCTACAAGTGCGCCCTCTGCAGGAAGGAGATCACAAGTGAGTCCTCCTCCTCCCTCCTCCTCCCTTTCCATGGAAGTCTCCGCTAGAAAGTGAGTGGCGGACGGCGCCCCGGGGCTCTCGCAATTGACCCACATAGCAAAGGCGGCCGACCGGTCCCGGCCTCTTAGCCGCGCGTGCTCGCCTCCCTCCTCCATTTGGGTCACTTTATGGACAACTCCCTCCTCCTCCTCCTTCTCACCTCTCCTCGCACACTTCTTTCACTCCAAGAGTTGAAGAGTGAAAGGGCCGACGGGGGTTGAGGGGGTTCACCCACACCGGAAGCCGTTCTTTCTCGTCTACAACAGAGAGAAGGGGCTGCGAGAGATTTCAAGCATGCCATCGACGTCTGCGAGGCTTCGAGGGGCTCCGCATTCCTCGTCATCTTCTCGTGGTGGGGAACGGCGTCTGAAGGTGCTAGGAGGCCGAGGAATCTCTCGGCGGATCTCCTTTTCCTCTCCCTGCAGGTAGACGACGCAAGAAACGCCAACAAGACATGGCGAGAAAGAATCCCCTTGTCGGGGTCCAAATGTCTTGAATGACCCGAACCGTGCAAGGCGATTTACACTTTCTTCTCCTCGTCTTCTTGTCTCTTTTGAACCTTCACACGTCGCCCTCTTGGAAGGACATTCTAGAGGCTGAAACTAGAGGCTCAAATCATCTGCGGAATCTCAGATGTTCTTTCCCTTCTCCTTCAGTTCTTGAAGCAAGAGTTTCTTGAACAGCATGAGGCAGAAGCTTGAGTGGGAGGAAGCGAGAGTCCCCTCCCCCCGTTGCATGCAAGTCGTGGAAGAAGTGGCGTCCCTCGTAAAAAAGGGGGGAGGGCGGCGTCTTTGCAGCGGCGAAAGTGCGCGACTTAGCGCGAGCCAGGTGTTGCCGCGGTTTTCATCGCCTCGTCAATACCAAATAAAAGCACTGCGAGAGAGGGAGAGAGAGGACAAACAGAGCGACGAAGACGTCCTTCTCCTTCTTCCGCGTTGCTCGACGTGCTCGGCGGCCGTCGACGTCGTCCCCCGCGTGCCCCTCTCTTCCCTCTCCTCGCCCTTCCCTCTTCCCTCTCAAAGAACACGCTTCCCCACGCCAAAATATTTGACCAGCACGCACAGTTCGCTTTGCGCGCGGCCGTCGACGAGAAAGAGAGCGATGCAGCAAAAGTAGTCGAAAGTCTGACTCAGCCCCTCCTCTTGATTCATCCCTCGGACGGGTCTCGTGGCGAACAGAACCATATCAGAGTACTGTAATCCTCGTTGTTGTACAAGAAGCGAGTGTTGAGGGAGGGACAGAGCGGGACGGAAAGTGAGATTGAGGCCGGATGCCGCTGTCCCTTCTCTCTTCGGCTGCAAAAAATAGGCCGTCGGATCAAGCGCCGTCCACTCTCCCTTCTCCTCTCCGTGTTGCCAACAAAACCGAGATTATTTTGGGAGAACGGAGACCGAGTTGCGCCCTCAAGCGAGACACTTTCCTCTCCCTCTCCCCCTCACATTCACTATCAGTATTCTGCTTCTTCTCGAGTAACTCTAAAGAGTCTCATAGCAGTACTGCCAAGATCTTATTTTTGTTAAAACAAGGAAGCAACTCTTATTACCGTCCAAGACGTTGATTTCGAAGATTTGAAGATTGTACAGTGAAAGTCATGCAAAGGTAGAAAAAGGAAGAAGCGATCCTTGTGGAAGAGATTGACCGGGAGGAGACCTTCGACTCCCATTTAGCAGCCGGTTTTTGGATCAAGAAAACGAGCTGTGAAGAGATGTTTTGTGTGTCTTCTCGGTCTTCTCGATGACCTCGTGGAAGACGTGCGTCGAGAAGTCTTCTCTCTCATGAAGAGAAAGAGGAGGATGAAAGGGAAGGGACGAGGCTCATGACGAGGCTTAGCCACTGACCAGGGGGGGGGGGGCAGGGCGGGGCGACGGCCCTCGACGCGTCACTCGGCGAGTGTTTTTTGTGAGCCCGCGGGCACTTCCCTCTGTGGCCTTCCCCTTGCCCCCCTCGTCCTTCCTCATCGTCGGCATCGTCTCCTCCTTCCCCTTTCCCCTTCCCTGTTCTCCTTCTCCGGCGAGAAGAGGCAGCGAGCGGCGACTTCTCCGGCCGCCGGCGGCGACCCGCCTCGCCGCCTCCCTCGGACACCGTCCACGACGAGTTTTTTGGCTCGCCCGCGGGCCTCCCCGTCCCCGGCTCAAAACAACGCCGCGCTTGCTCCTCGACACGACCCCCGTCTGTTTCCAATTCTTCTACTCACACCGAGGACGACCACGCATGCCCGGCCAGTCACCTTCCTAGTCCCTCGGTCTCCTCTTCCTCCTTCTCTTCCCTTCTTCGAGGGAAATGGCGACTCTCGCCTCTCCCACGACGGTCCTCATGTCGCCGTCGTCTTCCTCGGTGCAAGAGCGACGGAAGAAGAAGCCTTACAAGGAGTTGACCCTCCAGGAGAAGGTGGAACTCATTCGACTGGCCGAGGAGAACGCGGGCATGAGTCAAGCGTCGATCGCCGAGAAATATTCCATCGCCAAGAGCAACGTCTGTCGGATTCTCCAGAGGAAGGCCGAGTATCTACGAGCTTTCGAGAGTGCCGGCTTTGCTGGTTCTCGCAAGAGAAAACTCAAAGGAGATGTCCATGCCGTCGTCACCTCGGTGCCCACTTCCTCCCTCCCAGCCTCTTCCCACTCTCTTCCTCGTCCAGTAATGCCGGCCCCCTCGCCGACCTTCATCCACACTCCGAAGCCGAGTCTTCCTCCGTCGGCTCTCTCTTCAACTCCAAGTAATCTCAGCTTCTTCTCAGTTTTGGAATGTTCGAAGGCAGCAGGCGGATCTCTTCTTTCTTTTGTTTCACTCTCACTTTCTGCGCGCGAACGGGTCTTCTCCTCGCTGCTCTTGCAAAAAAGCGGGGTCAGCCTCCTTCTCCCCCGCTCCTTCCCCTTCCCTTTCGCCTTCTCCTCGACTCTCGTCCATCAGAGTTTCTTTTCTCCCCTCCATCCCCTTCAACACGGCCATCTATATCAATCGAGAACAAGAAAAAGAAACTCCCTAACCCCTCTTCCCCCGTTGTTCCCGTTCTTCTAGATGACCATTGTTTGCAGGCAATGAGACTCTCCGAGCCCACATGTACAAGCAGCACGGCATCTCTCGGATGTTCATGTGTCGCTGCTGCAACTGGGCCTTCCCCGACAAGACCAGTCTCCACATGCATCTCCAGGCAAAAGAGGAGGGCAAAGCCGTCTCGGTGCCCGTCATCGGCAAGGGACTTCCACCCGGCGTCGCTGCTCCTTCAGCCTTCCAACCTCTCCTTCCCCTCAACAACAACTCCCTCGCACTCTCAAATGCCAATCTTGCTGGTTCGTCCTCTGCCCTTTCCCTCTTGAGCCTACAGGTCTCGCCCCTCCCCTCGGCGGCTTCTTTCCCATGGCGAGCGAGGACATGCTGGCCAAGTTGCGAGAGCGTCTCATGCTCTCCTCCCTTCTCGCGCAATCCTCGAGTATTCCGAACGGTGTGGGTCTGGCGGCGGCGTGGCTGTCTTCCATGCCGAGAGGGCCTTTGCCCGATCCCCTGGGTGAGTGTCCGAGAAGGAATTCCCCCTTGAAACAAAGGCCTTCTGAGTCAAGCCAGGAATTTGAGTTGTAGAGGCGTCTCAGAACGAGAAGAGCGCCGCCGAGGAGGAAGAGGAAGAGGAGGAGGTGAATGTGGAGAAGGATGGAGACTCCGACGTCGACGACAAGGCGAGGCACCTCTTCCACCATCATTCTCTTTCTCTTCAGATGGAGATTGCTGTGGATGTGTTGCAGAAGCCTGACGAGAAGAACACCGAAGAGGAGAAGGCCACAGTTCACAGGTACTGTAGCAATGCGTCTCAAGACCCGAGTTTGCAGTCCGAGATGTGGATCGGGGTCTTCTCGCAGTGCGAGTGCCGCCTCTCCTCGACTCTTCCACAAGTCTTCCACTCCCCTTCATCATCTGGTAGAAACTCTCTGAGAGAAGAAGTGTTCAGAACGTGTGTGACTCGGGTCATGCCTCGGACGTCTCCCACGTGAGTCCCTCGGAGACTCACAGCTCCGTCTCCCCTTCGGGCTGCTTCGACTGCTCCGTCGCCAAGGGAAAGCTCGCCGCCGCCGAACGTCAGTGCCGACTTCTCGAGGCGCACTCGGCCAGTCTCCAGGTCTTTCCCTCTTCCTCCCTCAATCCTCTTCAGGCAAACTCGCTTCGTTTCTCGACTCGCGTCTCTGAGTTGGAGGCGACGTCGGCCGAATTGGAGAAGGATTTGAGGACGGAGAGGGCACGAGCTGAGACTCTCGCCCTCGAACTGAGAGCTCTTCGAGATGAGCATGCTCGCATTGTGGAGGGACTCCAGAAGGGGTCTCTCCGAGTTGACGCTCCCCTCACCGTCTGAACCCCCTGTTCTTTGACTTTGATGTTTCCACTTTCTTTCCTTTACCGTTTCTTTTACTTCTTCCCTGTAAAGAAGTGTATGGTTAGCGTTAGGTGATGGGTGTTGATTCGGCCGTCTGTGATGTCTTTCCCTCCCCGTTCCTCGGCAGTCCAGTCTCCCCCAGTGAAGTCTTTCAGCGCCTTCTCCCTCCACTCTCTTCGCCTTCTTCGAAGCTCGAGTGCTTCTTCTCGCCCCTTGTATTTATTCCTTCCACCTTCCTCTTTCCACTTATTCCAATAATCTGCATGATATTTACTCGAATGAGCTGTAAGGACCGTGTCCTTGAAGAGTTTCCAAGAGAACATTGCCCGCAAGTCTTTCAACGGAGGGGTCTCCCCTCGACAACGCTTTGAAGTCTCTTCCAAAGTCTTTTCCTCTTCTCTTCTTCAAGGAATACAAAGTGTGCAATAAATGTTCCAATCGTGTAATAAACGGCTTTCCACTTCTTCTTCCTCCTTCCTCCTTCCTTCTCCGAGGAGTGGCCGAGGCGAGGCCCTCGACGCGCGGGACGAGTCCGAGCGAGGCGCCGCCCCGGCCTGAGTCACCCGGCCGCCCGTCCCAGCCGCCTCCTCGCCGCCGTCGACTCAGCGCGCCTTTCTCGGCGCTTCTCTTTCACTCTTCCCCTTCTTTCGTCTTCTTCGCTATTGCTTTCGCCTTGCAGGGGAGGCTTGGAGCCTTCGTTGCTCTCATTCAATCAGAAGACTTGCTGCAAGTCACTTGCAGTGTTTTTTTCTTTGAAAAAGCTTTTCTTCATTTGTTCAAGCTACATATTGCTATCACCACTTCACCACTAGAATTTACTTCGAAATCTCGACAGACGAGTGAAGAGGAGGTAGAAGTGAGTGAAGGAGAGAAGAGGTGGATGGCCGAGAAGGGCGATGACCGGCGGCCACGCGTCCATTCCGTCGTCCTTTCCCTCGCTCGCATATCGATTTTCGTCGTCACCGTCCCCCTCCCCCTCCCTTGTCCACTCGTCCCCCGTCGCCTGTCTTTGTCCCTCCTCGTCGTCTTCTTTTCATCTTCTTCTCTTTCTACTCATCACCTCTTGATACTTCTCACCACGTCGAACCCATCTCCCTCGTCATCTTTGTTCTTCTTGATGAGAAGAATGCCACCGCCTCGAATTCCGCGCTCTTATCTTGTCTGCGTGGCCTCTTTCTGCCCTTTCTGCTCTAACAAGGCCCGTCTTCAGAAGTGAGAATGGCCTCGAGGAAGACCGTCCACCGTCGTCAGCGCCCTCAACGCGCCACGAGCAATGTCTTCGCAATGTTCGACCAGGCTCAGATCCAGGCGAGTTCTCCTTCCACTCAACACTTCCAAGTCTTTTAGGAGTTCAAGGAGGCCTTCAACATGATCGATCAGAACCGCGACGGCTTCATCGACAAGTTCGATCTCCAGGTTCATCTCTCCTTCTCCTTCTTCTTATTTCTCAGGAGATGTTCGCTTCTCTGGGCAAGGAAGTGACGGACGACTTCCTCGAGGACATGATCTCGCAGGCGCCCGGCACCATCAACTTCACCATGTTCCTCACTCTCTTCGGAGAGAAACTCACGGGAACGGACCCTGAAGAAGTGATCAGAAACGCTTTCCAAGTGAGTTCTTTCTGAGAAGAAGGAGATCTCTCAGTGCTTCGACGAGGACAACTCGGGGAAGCTGAGCGAGGAGCGACTTCGCGAGCTTCTCACAACGATGGGAGATCGCTACACTCACGAGCAGGTGCGTCATCTTCCGCCTTCTCCCTCCCTTCACAGATTCTCTCAAGAAAGAAGAAGAAGAAGGGAAATGCTTGCAGGTGGATGAGTTGTTCCGCGACGCTCCCATCAAAGGCGGCCAGTTCGACTACGTGGAGTTCACGAGGATGCTCAAGCACGGCACCAAGGACAAGGATGACGCCGCCTAAGAACTTCCTCTCCTCTTCTTGGAAAGAACTTGTGGCCTTGATGTGCAGTCTTCTTCTTCCATCTTCGATTCCCTGCCTCTTCATTCTTTCAACTACCGCTTCTGATAAACTTCTTCAACGGACCAAAAGATTTCTTCTTTCCCCTTTAGTGTGCAGCTGGCGGAGGAGAAGACAGTGAAGGGGGATAGGGAGGAAGCATGTTTTGCGCGCCTGATGACGAAACGGTCTTCGTCCTTCTCCTCCATTGCTCCTTCTCTCAGCTGATTCAAAAAGAGAAACCTTCATTGATACAGTAGACGGAGACAGAATCTGGGAAGGCAAGAGAAGTGCTTGGAAGAGAGAAGATGAAGAACTACGTTCGAGTGATGGCGAGTTCTCAGACAACTTTTCCGAAGGTGTCTTGGAGAAGGAGCCGCGGTAGTCAGGAGCTGGGAGATGAGGGAAGGTCTGCC
>JAQIXL010001275.1:0-19280 GCA_034700245.1 Poikilolaimus oxycercus
TAGCTAATAAAACATTGAATTCTATGAATGACGTCATACCGGACCGCTCCCGGTCATCTCGAGCTTTCTTCGAAAGCGGATCGTAGTCCCATAATTTCAAGGCAAACAAGTTGCCTTCTTTACAAGTGAATTTTGGTAGAGATCGGTCGTTTGAAGGGAACCAAGCAAACCTTCTTAAAGAGCTAAACCCGAGTTCCATGATTTGAAGGTCAACACGTTTGCCTACTTAGTGAGCGAACCTTGATCGCATCAGAGGGCCAAGTTCGACTTCTCAATAGGCGCCACAGGGTTTTATTCAGTCGTTTGAAGGGAACCAAGCAAACCTTCTTTAAAAAGAGCTAAACCCGAGTTCCATGATTTGAAGGCAAACAAGTTTGATTTGGTGAAAAAATGGTACCCCGTGGTACCGCTAGTACGATTAAAAGAGATATTTTCAACAGCGATTCCGAAATACTTTGGCGAGTTGTCGAAGACATTCTTCAAGGCTTATGCTTTATCCACTCGAAAGAGTTCATTCATCGCGATATTAAGCCGGTAACCTCGTTAAGTAATCTTGTTTCAACGACAAAAAGGAAAACATCCTGCTAACAAGAGCATATACCGCCAAAATAGCCGACCTTGGACAAACCCGAAGGATAAATCCGTTGACACATTCGCTAACGGCCGGTCACGGGACGGAAATGTATATGGCACCCGAGGCTTACACTTCGACGTACGACTCCAAAATCGATATCTACAGGTTCGCCACATTTGAAACCAAAATGCAACTCGTCTGTGTAGCAGTGGAATTGTCTTCTTCGAATTGTTTCTCTCGTTGTCGACTCAAAATCATAGGAAACTTCGGGAAACGACAGACGAGTTCTCAAAGGTAAAGACACTCTTGTTGCAACACTCCGAAAATCAAGAATCGACAGAAATTTCCAACTTTATTGGGAGAAAATCTAAGTTCTCCGGCGAGATGCCTAGTGAAAAGCTTAGTGGCTTCAATGGTGCACACAACGCCTTCAAAGAGATCAAGTGCGTCGGAACTGCTGGATGACCAACGACTGCATATTCTTTCTGGTACGTTTCGCCTCAATCTTCCGATATTGGCGTATTTAGACAGACTAGTCTGCGATCGGACTAAGGGATTGCGAGCAAGGTTCCTGCGCTAACATAGCAACGCTTCTCGTAGGACGCACGCCAAGACGCTTCTCGTGGGATTCCTGGTGCTAAGGGCACTTCTTTTAGGACTCTTGGGCTACGATGTTTCTTTTAATAAAATCCGGGGTCTAAGAACGTTTGTTGTTGGAATCCTGGGGCTCATGGCACGATAGTTCCCGAAAATCCCAGGAGTAACAATAAAAATGCTTCTTGTAGGATTCCAGGGTTCCTTCAATCAATGTTGGACTTTCTCTGTTTGTGCTAAGGCAACGATAGGTACTTCGAGAATTGACTTAGAATTGATACAAAAATTTTGCTTTGGTGGCCATTCGAAAGAGCATTCAATGATGCACAAGTGTGCGACGTTTCACCTCAATCGAACTTAACGGTACCAAGATCTGATCACTTTGTAACTTTGTCACAATGTAAGACTCTTGGGCTATGATGGTTCTTTTCTAACAATAAGAGCCATCCCAGAGGACCCAACAGCGAGCTCTGTAGTCCCTCTTTCAAAATCTTCTAAAAGCCTAACAGACAGCACACTAAGGGCCCTACTAAGAGTTCTCATGGATTAGGCTCCTCAGCAGGGCTGTGCGAGATCTCGGTTCTCGGTCTGAAGGGCCAAAAACCGAGACGAGACCGAGAAGTTGGGAAAGAGAAAGTCATGCTATCAAGCGACTAAATTCATTACGATTCTCGTCAATTTGGCAGTAATTCGACAATTTTTTGCTCGGGCTACGCGCGGTGACCAATTTCAAAGTATTCATGAACTTTTCTGAAGGCTTGACCGACAGCGAGCATGTAAACCGTCGCCTGTCAACCTCTCGGTTCTCGGTTCTCGGTCTCGGTTCTCGGCCATTTTGAGACCGAGAGTCTCGGATCTCGGTTCTCGGATTTTTTGGGGCTCCCCGAGACTCTCGGTTCTCGGTTCTCGGTTTTTGAAAATCGACTCTCGCACAGCCCTGCTCCTCAGGTAAGTCAAAAGGGAGTAGGTCAAAAATTTCAGTCAAAAATCAAAAAAAATATCAAGTTTCCCCCTGGATGAAATTTTTTTTCGGTCGTTGTCCGCGACCATTTGGTGTCATTCGAAAGAGCATTAAAAGTTCTACAAGTATGTGAAGTTTCAGCTCAATCGGACTTAACGGGACCAAGATCTGACCATTTTGTAACTTTGTCACAAATCAGGATAAATTGTATATATATAAAGGACAATTTAACAAAGCTAGGCTGTACGTTTACGATGAAAGTGGCAATCCAACTGATCTTGTGATCGCGTGGCTGGAAATTGTTGACGCATTTGGCACTCTTGACAAAGAAGAACTTGGTGAAATTCTCGCCGTCTGCAAGCAAACAGATACCGATTCTCATGCGCAAGAAGTATCGACGCTCATTGAGAAACTATTTTCGAAAGTGGCTATCGAAGAAATTCCTGGCCTTTTGGAGTTTCAAACAGCGAATGACGATATCCTTCTCAGAAATCAAGCTCGAACACCATTCACAAATGCGCAGGAAACGGCTGAACATTATTTAGGAGTTGCAAAGCGAGTTTTTGCGCGATTCAATGAAGCGGACGTTGTCCATCCTATCAAAATTCGCACTCTGCGCAAATATTGCTGCAGTCTTTGGTCACTTGAACGTCAAATAGTAGAGCTGCGGTGGTTACAGAACAAAGTTCAGGCGCACTTAACAACGGTGGAAGATGCTTCGGCTTCAATCATCGAACTGGGAGCTGTTAAGCAAGATCTCGCACAGCGCACTCATATGCTTAACGAAAGTAACACTTCAACAATTGTGCGCTTGTAAAGCACTACTTCCTATTGTCATGCCATCTTTTTTGGTACATATGTATATCGATAAATTCTTTAGTTGTTATGACCGTTTTATTCACCAAATAACACAGAAACTATAGAAAATAAGGCAGAAACTGGACGAGAGTCTTGCCGTGTTGTTCTCTGCCCGTGTCACGAGGACCCATCTCGACTTGAAGTTCGAAGTTTCCCGGATTTCGACGTCGAAGTCTTGAAGTTGTTCGATCAACATGCAAGGCGAGGAAGATTTGCTCTTTTGTAAGGGCGCCTCGACGTTGCGGTACGAAACGACCCGGAACACCCGGCGGTGGTAGTACTCTAGCAACAATTTGGGGTTCTTCAACCACTTCCACGATCCAAGCAAGAATCTCCCTTTCGCCCATTCGCCATTCTGATTTCACTCTCCTTAAGGCAATCAAGCTGATTTCACAACCATCCAAGCAAAGACGTTCCACTCGAAGGGCTTGAAAGTCTTCGTCGGGTATCGCCTCGCCTCGGCCGTAGATGTGCAATTCGTGAAGTTGATGGATTTGAGGGTTAGCAAAGAAGCTGTCCAGCGTAGGATGAAAGGTAGCAGGAAAATGTAGTGAGGTGAGACTGGAGGGCAGTGCGTAGGCCAAGGCTTGATAGACCACTCGTTTTTCGCTAACAATTATGTCACCAATATGAAGTTCTCTGATTGCCTGAAGAACTTGAAGAACGACTTCGACTTCTGACGCATAGACGTTATCCATTTCCACTCGAGTTATTTCAATTAACACCGAGAGTTGAAGAAGGACTTCGCGAAGCGTGCGGCCTTTCGAGTGGAAAGAGAGACGTCTCCATTCGTCCTCCTTTGCTCCGTGGAGGACTCCGTTGCTTAAAAGTTCATGTTGTTCTTCACTGTCGGCATACTGAGGCTGAACTTCGTGATACAGTGCAGTTGGCATTTCTTCAGTAACATCGAGAAACTCGAGCGCCTCCTGTTTCGGGAGCTCAACGAAAACTTCCATAAGGCGATGCTCGAGAAGATTGTCGAAACGGATTAGCACCAAGCGTTTGTGGTCGACGGTCACTCTTGTTACCTTCATCTTGATGTCTTTGAACATGAGCAGTTCCTTGTTGGCCTCGATAAAATCGTGAAATTTCTTAGAAGCTCGTTTCAATTTCAGAATGTCGCGCCGACTGGCCAGTTGTAAAACTCGCAGGAGGACTTCGTCGGGCAGACTGGTCAGGTCGAAAGTCTTCAATACTTCGTCAGAAAGTTGAAGATTTGAGCAGCCGCTCTGAAGAAGATCAAAGAATGTGTTCTGAAGACGGGCCTCCTCATCTGCTGTCAAGTAAATGCCTATCTCGAACGAATTTTCCAGGCGCACTCGAAACCGCACCGTCCTCAGGTCGTGAACCAAATACTCGTAGCGATTGAGCTGGATCAGTGTGGCGGCGTCGTCAATAACCTCGCAGAATATCGAATCGACAGCGCGAATCACTTCGCAAAGCCGAATAAGCGACTTACTGAACAAAACTGAAAAGTAAAAGAAAAACAACCAACCTTTCAGGGCGCCGCAGCAAACTGATCCAAGAATCTTGGGAATTTTGAAGGTAAAGAAAGCGGACTCCACTACGCTGTCGACGTCTTTCAAAGTCAGAAATTTGGTCCGGGGATTCGTGCAGGATCAAGACTTGTTGCATGTGCCTCAACGAAATGAAATGGTCTTCGTCCTTGAGAACATGAAGGAAGACATCAGATGCTGTTCCAACATCTGGATGAGCCCGGCGAAACTCCTCGCCTTGAAAGGCGCAAAGAGGAGCAGTGCAAAACGTCGGCAAGAAAGCGCCCTCGTCGCCAAGTCGTCGGTCACAAAAGCAACAATAACTGCTCAGGTCGCGGAGTCTCAATAGCAATTCCCTGAAGAGGCCAGTCAGGGCGTTCTTCTCCTGATTGAAATGCTCTCGAGTATAGTTTTGAGCAATGCTTCGCAGATGATCACAAAACAGTTGAAGTGATGGCGATCTCGAACCGGTAGACAGAGAAAGGCTGATCAATGGTTGGTTCTTCGCACGACGATATGTCTCCATGCAGATCTGAAGCGCACAATTTTTTTTGATATTTGTAACATCAACAATAAAACTGAAACGTAAACCATACCTTGATGTCAATGACGATGTGAGAGTGTTCATAGTCTTTCCAAACCAGCTGCAGACCCTTGTTCAGCTGAGGGAAGAATGGAAGATAGAAGGTGACGACATCGCCGTGAATGCGGCAAACGTCGATCTCGGGATTTGGCGCCAAATGCCCGAATAACTTCTTCACATTGTTCACGTCGTTTAACAGATCCGCGTTCGTTTCCGAGCCAACCTATTATTGAAATGAATAAAAATGATCAAAATTCACGCACTTCTTTGTCTCCTTGGTGGGCGGGAGCCGCGTTGGGATTAGTACCGAACATAGCTCCATCGTCGAAATCGTCGAGATCCGCATAATTGTCGATTTCTTCAGAGTCTAATGACTCATTCAAAGGTGAGTCGCTCATTTCTAGAGCAACCGATTTTCACAGTGAGGCAAAAGAGAAGTGCGAATGTGAGAACGTACGCGAAGCAAATATAAGTGCAAACAGGTACATAAGTGCGAATTTGTCACTGCAAATACGCAAGAGGACGCTCGAGAATAGGAAACGATGAGGTTTTAAAGGAGGCGAGGGGTGCCGTTGGCAAAGAACGAAGATGGCGGTGGGAGGGGTCGCCCATCTTTGGCCTCTCCTGCGAGTTGACCTGAGACGAGTGCCAGGTCAGCCCCCGAGACGACCTTTTCACTCGCATGCCCCTCACTTGATTCAGGAACAAAATTTCTTGTTGACGCCTGCGATCCAAACAACTCAAACAAGGCTTTTCAATAGCTGTTGTCACTTTTCCAACTCCGACTTGAAGTCTTTGTCAATGATGCTTTCCATGTTCTACCTGGTAAGTCGACGATTAGGAAGAAAATATTTCCAGCTCGCCTTCTGCTTGTATTTTCCACAGCTCTGTTGCTCTTACGAGTCCAATTTCAACAGCTCCCTTTGCCCTTACGGCTCCCATTTCAACAGATGTGAAAGACTTTGCGAACGTCGATGCGACAAAAATGGCCCGGTATTTCACGCCCATTTTAGACACACCTCTCAATTCTTAGGCATGGTGTCCGGCGGTTTGCAATAAACCTGCGTGTGAATGCTCGAAAGGCTTTTTCAGAGGACCAAATGATAAGTAAGAATTTTTTATAAAGACAAAATCATTTAACAGCTGCATTCCATGGGATGAGTGTCCTGAAGAGGACAAGAACAGGCAAGGACCAATATGGGAGTGCCCCTAGAAGAATTTCTCTATAATTGACGACTCCGGTGTCAATCAAATCCTTCAAATGGTCTTTGTATGCTTTTATTGTCCTCTGTTTCCTTATGTAATTGTTCTTACGACACGCATTTTAATACTTGCAAAGAAGAGTAATGCAAAGCTACAAAAAGTGCGGCAGAAATTGAACAAGTGTTTTGCCGTGAAATTCGCGGTCCGAGTCACGAGTGCCGATTTCCACCTCGAGCTCGAAGTTTTCCGGGTTTTGGCGACGAATCCTCGAAGTTGATGGATCAACACGCAGAGCGAGAAAGATTTGGTGCTGTGTCAAAGCGACGCGACGCTGTGGTACGTTGCGTCCGGGAAAGCCTGGCGGTGACCTCGGCTGGAGTCCCATTTGAAGATCTTCTACGACCTCGACCGTCCAAGCAAAAATTTCCCTTTCGTGAGCTCGCCACTCTCGTACGACTTCCCGCATTGCCTCCAGGCTTACTTCACAGTGTTCCAAATAAAGGCGTTCCACTCGAAGACGTCGAAATACTTCATCGGCAATGGCCTCGCCTCCACCGTTGATGCGCAATTCGTTTAGTTGGCGAATTCTCGAACTGCAAAAGAGAGTTTGCAGCGAGTCGGGATGAAAGAGCTTGGTGTTGGTGAAACTCAATGAAGACAGGTTTGGCGGCAAGGAGTTAACTAGTGGTCGAAGGGCGATTCTCTCTTCCTCAGAAGAAATTTCTCCAACATGAAGTTCCCTGATTGTATGGAGAACTTGAAGAACGACTTCCACTTCGGAATGAGAGACATTATCCAGCTCCACGCGGGTAATTTCAATTAACGTCGAGAGTCGAGCGAGGATCTCGCAAAGTGTATAGCCTTCTGTGTGAAATACCAGACGTCTCCATGCGTCCTCCTTTGCTCCTTGAAGGATTCTGTTGCTTAGAAGTTCTTTTCGCCCCACTGTTTGATTGGATTGGGGTTGGGGTTCCTGGTAGAGAGCTCGCGGCATTCCCTCCTCACCAGTGGCGTTCTTCGGATCCTCGACTAAAACCTCCATAAAACGATGCTCGAGGAGATTGTCGAACATAATCCGTATCCATCGTTTCTGGTCGACGGTCACTCGTGTCAGCTTCATTGCGGCGTTCTTGAAGTGATTCAATTGTTCCTTGTTGATCTCGATAAAATCGTGAAATCGTCTCGAAGCTCGTTTAAATCTCCAAATGTCGCTTTGATTGGCGATTTGAAAAACTCGAAGGAGCACATCGTTGGGCAAAGCGCCAAGGTCGAAAGTTCTCGTTGCTTCTTCGGAGTCTTGGGCAAAATCGGAGATTCCTTGCTGAAGGAGCATGAAAAGTGCATTCCAAAGACTGAGTTGTTCATCTAATGCCAACTGATGAAGGCCTGGCTCTTGAGGATTTTCCAGGCGCACCCGAAACCGCAACGTTCTCGCGTCGCGCAGAAGATACTCGTGACGCGTCACGTGAATCAGAGTCGCCGGATCGTCAATCAACTCGCAGAGCAAAGAAGTCACAAAGCCGGGTCGCAAGACATCGGAAAGACAAACGAAATTTTGACTGAAAATCCTTCTGAAAAAAAAATGCGCTTTCTAAAAGAAAGCGCAACAAACCTCTCAAAATCAGAGCGGCGAAGGAGATTGTACCAATAGGCCGGCGGATTCTGAAGGAAAAGAAATCGAACTCCGTACTTTCGTCGACGTCGTTCCCAGTCGGCAATTTGATCCGGCGATTCGTGCAAGATCAAGGCTTGTCGCGAATGCTTCAGCGAAGCGAAATGATCGGACTCTTTTAGAACATGAAAGAGGACACCGCCTCCTGGTCCTGCAGTTGGGTGGGCTCGCCGAAACTGGACTTGAAAGGAGCAAAGTGGAGCAGAGCAGAAAGTCGGCAAGAAGGCGCCCTCCTCACCAAGTCTTCGGTCACAGAAACAGCAATAATTGCTCAGGTCCTGGATTCTCGAGAACAGTTTCTTGAAGAGATCCGCCAGAACATTCTTCTCCATATCCTTGAAGTGCTCTCGAATGTGAGCTTGAGCAATGGTTCGTAGATGATCGCAGAACAGCTGCATGGATGGTGACGTCACTGCCATTGAGAGCACAAGGGTGACCGTTGGCAACTCCGTTGCTCGACGATACCTTTCAATGCAGACCTGAAAAAATGTTTTTATAGGAGTCCGTAGAGAGCGAAGTTGGATCTCAAAATCGAAAGAAAGACCTTGATGTCAACAACAATATGCGAGTGATCATAGTCCTTCCAAGCCAGTTGAAGTCCTTTGCTCAACTGGTTGAAGAATGGAATGTAGAGCGAGACAATATCACCGTGAATTCGACAGACGGGGTTAGCTGATAAACGTCCGAATAACTCTTTTATTTTCTCCAGTTCCGTAATCAGATCCAAGTCCGTCTATAACTGAAAAGTTAAATTATTAAATGAGAAATAAATTTAACAGCGGCTTCTAGGTCCACGAGCGTATCGCTATTGTTGGCGAACATCGCTCCATCATCGAAATCGTCCAGATCATCATAGTTGTCGATTTCGTCCGAGTCTGATGACAATTCTATGGTCGAGTCACTCATTCCTGTAATGTCGACCAATTTTGGACTTATTGTTGGAATCGGAAAGAAAAAAGGCAAAAATGCTACTGGCAAATTTGCAATCGCGATCGATGAAGGTTGGGGAAGCGAGGGGAAGGGGGCATGTTGAAGGCCTAGACCAAGGAAGGGGAGAGGGTAGCCCCAGCGCGAGTTGACCCGCCACGTATGTTCCCCTCAACTCGGCCGTTTTCCCGCGCGCCCCACATTGAATCAGGAAGACGAGTTCTTGAGGCTGGTTGCCATAAAATCGGCCGATCCTTCACGGGTTTACATGGCAAACGCCTCCGCTTTTTGGGCGACCAGTCCTGATTTACATCCGAACATTTATTGCGTTTGCGTTTTAAATGTGATAATAAATATCAACTAGTTTATTTTTGGGCAGTATCAATGTGCGAACATAATTCGGCGTGTTTTCCGTGTTTGCTCTTCAAAGATACAGTTCACAAGCGATATCCACTGGACTTCCATTAGGATAAGAGAACCAAGTGCCTCGAGCACGATCCATTTTGGACCAAATATGGCCTGAAAGCGGCTCACCAGGCGCCCAGTTGGTGTAGTTTACAGTCTCAAATGATTCACACGACAATGAATGATCAATAAGGGCTCACTTGTCCATCTTCCCAATTCCAGTCATCCGACATGTGGAGAAGCCCCAGCATTATAAATCCGTTTCCTGGAATTGCATCTAAAGTACATACACCAATAGGGTATTTTTTTGTCTTTGTAAAGTTGACAACCTACGACTTCCGAGTTCTCAAAACCGTTAGCTATCGAAACGAGCGTAGCGCCCAAATTCAGTGTTTTACATGCAGTCAGTGACCATTCCGACTCCTAAGCCAATTGAAAATACTTTTTAAAGCACACATTTAAGGTGCCATAAGCAGTGTAGCATTTGTTGGGGATTGTTTTCGATGCGATCCAACCATCTGGGCATCTCGACTTTGACTCTGTTGTGCTTATTTGAGAGTTAGCAGTGGTTGTCAATTGTGACTGCCTTGTTGTGTCCAAAGCGAGAGTTGTGGACGTATCGTTCACAAAGCAGCAAAAGGTTTCGAAAGCGCCAATGTCGCTCCGACAAGTACCAAGTTCCACGCCGAGTTCGCCACAAACGTCGGCATCCAAGCAGCGCCACACCGAGAAATAGATATGCTCGCCGTAGACGCAGGCTCCTTGGCAGGGTCGAGCCAACTCTCCAACGAACGGTCCGCCACCCTGACGGCATTGAACACAAGATTGGCCATCAAGACATCGCAAGTCTCGGCCGTTGCTGGCGGGATTGGGAGTGGGAAGGGTGTCATCACCAGTCGCCATTTGAGTGGCATTATAATTGCACAAATCTTCACCACAGCAGCAAACTCCGCTAAAAATATACGATTACTAAAGCATTTTCAACTAACTAAATTCTGTTTCCAAACCAAACACAGGTTTCGGAAATGCCGTACTGACTAAACAGCGAGATGCACGCTTCTTTCTTCATGCAGCCATAGATATCAGTGCCATGTACGTTTCCGCCAATGCAAATCTCGTCCTCAAGGCAAGTTTGAATGCTCCCCTGAAAGGAATTTCATTTATGTACTTTTTTTCTAAATTTATGAGCCTTACATAATATTGTCCTCGAAGGCCGAATCCGGAATAGCAGGTTAGGTTTTGGGCGGCGACTGGATACGATCGAAAATCGTTGTTGCACAAATCTTCGGTGCAGAAGCAAACGCCAACGTCTCCTAAAGCCACGCAAGAATCATCAGACGAAGCGTTGAGCTGAATGCGAAGATCCCTCGACACACAACCGAACGTCTTTCCGTTTCCGTGCGAATATGTAACACAAAGACCATCACAGACGTCCGCCGTGCCGCCCAGATACGGCGCGGAACTGGCAGAAACGCCATTATAGCACAGTCTTGAAACTGTTGAGAAGAAAATCTTCAAAAATTCACCGACGGCGAGGTGAAGGTTCCGCTGCCGGAGGATAGGGCTCGATTCCACTTAAAGCCGTATTGCAGTTGCTTGCATTCGAGCAGTAGTGCTGACAGGGAAATGAACGAGGAAAGTCGTTGTCATCTTTAGGGCAGAGTTCAATAGTTTGCGCGCCATAGCTTTCTAGAGCTGCGGTCTGAAAATGTGTTCTGATTGGGAACACTGTTGTGTCTCCGACGTCGTATGATGTACAGAAGAAGAGCCGAATTTTGCTGCCGTACCCAGCAGCAACGCGGTAGGCAACGCATTGAGGATTTGAAAAAGGACATTCCATCTTAAAGGTCCGTTAAAGCTCCCGTCTAGAAGAAAAACTCAACTAACCGACATGCCATGACTTTCTCCGCCGACAATGAATAAGCCGACGGAGCAGTTCAGTGAAAAGGTGGAAATAGGGAAAAGAAGGCCGATGAACAAGGTTGAACGGGCAACGTGGAGACGCATGCTTCTCTCACAGTCTGGCCGCTCTGCCAAACGCTGAGAAACACGAGCAGCGGCTCTTATCTCAAACGACGCTCACATAGGGTCCACTAATGAGAAGAACGTGCAAATTAACAATACGTTCATGGACTGGTGTAGCCCCCATCTCAAAGTAATCCCGGAGGCGTCAGCGTAGCTCCTAACGACTGACAATCTCATAGGCTGTGTTGAGTCTGTCTCTATCTTTTAAGATTAAAACTAAAGCTGCTCTAATCTTTCTTGCATGTAGATCAAGTTTTTTTCCATTTCGATGAATTTATCGTGCACATGAAAGTTAGCTTCAATATCAATACATCAATGTCAATGTCAATCTGGCAGAGATAAGTGACTAATTATCATTAGAGTTTGCGGTAACCTTAAAGCTGCTGATCCGTGGTTCTCTTCGAGATTTTTCGTTGTACCGCTGTCGAATGGATTGGAACATCGGCTGGCAAATAACCTCCATAATCTGCCGCTGGGGCTTCGTCGATGATCGGCCTGCGAAGACCTCTTATGAGAGGTGGTCGCTCGGTTGCCCGGAATGGGTAATTCACCATTGAAACTCGAGCTGGAGTTGATGGAAGAAGAGCTACTGGATGACCCGTTTCGATGTCAGTCAGAATAATTGAGCCTCTTGGAGTGGATCGATTTGATCTTGGCTTGCTCTCTTGTTTAATGTCGTCAACCAGCGGCATGCGAGGAGAGGGAGGCGGCGCCTTGGGCTTGTCCTTGTCCGAAGACTTCGAAGGAAGAGGCGACTGATTCATCGACACCAGAGGGGCCAGACTGTCCATGTACCCGCTGGCTGACCTCTCCGACCTTTGAACTGGCGGAGTCTCACATTTCTCATTTGTCGGAAGAACCGCCCTCATGATGATGTTCGATTGAATTTCTTCAACGAGCGGGTCAGTCTCGACTGCCTCTGACTGATAGGATCCCGGCGGTTGATTTTCTTCTTGTTCATCCTCCGTTTTCATAGGAATCAGCTCGGTCAATCCGTACCAATGCTGGAGAAGCGCCCGTCGGACCTCATAGGGATCCTCCTTGGACTTCCGTCGGTTGCCAGTACAGAAACAGAACCAGAAGAAAAGAGCGAGTAGACAGAGGACGACGAAGAAGGCCACCATGCCGACATTGTTGATCGGGTCTCTGAAGAGAAGTTTGAAAAGCAAGATGTGAAACATACCTCAACCACTTCCACAGGCTCCACTCGTCGCAACAATCGAGGCCACAGCATTTCTCATAGATCGCTCGACAGCCCCATGACAAGAGTTCAGGCGCAGAGCCGTTGGAAAATTGAATCTGACGAGTTTTATGAAAACAGTGAATTTCACCTTTTCGAGAAAGACTCGCGTCGAAGTGGTCGCGTAGACAGACGCGATGGCCTTGTCGGGCAGCACCAGCGACTCCGCCGGGTCGCCGTCCATGATCTCGACGATTTTTAGAAACGGAATGGTACAGCGATATTCATCTGAATTCGTCATAGCTTCAGCAAATCGATTGTGGACCCACAGCTTGGTCCATGATACAATTCACCCCAGTTATAGGTCCGTTCTTGAACTTTGAAAGGCATTTCCGCATCCTTGACAACAAGAAAGCCGCCGGTGTAGTCAACAGCTGAGCCCAAAACATCGCTGGCGAACATTTTCCTCAGCTCGTGTCTCCATTGTTCGCCACGTCGGGCCGAGCCGGGACCGTCGCCTTTGCCGAACCTACAAATTCCTCTTTGTATGAACGTTCAAGTCAACTCACCCATGATTCGGTTTGCCCTTCCAGTTGTTGAAATTGTCTCCAGTCGTTCTTGCCTGGACAACATCGACAAGCAAAAGTAAAAGAAAAATTAGAGTGCAATACATTGGTTCGAGAGAAGTCTGAGGGTAGAGAGGGAAGAGGGCGACTGCCCCAGAGAACCGAAAATTTATGCAAGCGACATTGATTGTGAAGAGTCGGGCGAGAGGAGGACGACGAGAACCAGGACAGTGTAAGTCCTCTTCGAGGTGGAGGCGAGAGGAGGGGAGAGGTGCGGTAGAACAAAAACCGGCTTGTTTGATCTCACGCGCACGTCACATGTCGAGGAAGGCGCGAGAGACGCGTTTCTATTACGTCCGCTGTTGACGTGTTGACGCCAAGGCTTTGGAGCCGAGAGAGCTTTTAAATTTGTAAAATGTTCTTCTCCCGGCAGGTCGGAGAAGGTTTTGAGCGAGGATGCAGAAATGGAATCGCAGTGCCTGCTTCTACAGGTCGTGATAAACAAGTGCACTTGCATACAGACAACCCTCGTGACATTAATGTTGACGTTTGCGGACGGACGATGTCGAGGGCGACTAAAAACATAGGCAGCGCAACGCTTTATGTTGAACTACTGAAAAGTTTCTCAAACAAGCTTCGATCCACAAGCTCCAAAATAGACACGCAGATATTGAAAGTCGTTTGGTTTCAAGAAACAAAAGGGCATCTGGACTTCGACTCTTTTAATGTAATTCTCGACATTCTTCAACTGCCGCTCCTAAAAGCTCCAAGCCAGGAAAGAAGTCGTCATTTATATTTTGTCGTAGCTTCTCTCCTCTCTTCCCAAACCTTATTTCTGAAACGCTTTCAGGAGCCATGAATACTCTCGTTGCCTCAATTCTCTTGGGCGCCATCGTGTTCAGTGCCGAAGCTAAGTTGGGATACGATGATGATGAAGAAGTTACCAGCTTTGTTCGTATCCTTGTCATTTTTCCATAATGAAGACTTTCAGGACCCCTCCAAAGGAAAAGGAACCGTCCCTCGTAGCGGACCGATCGTTTCCGGAAACGGCTACGGTCCTGGTGTCTGGGACCCAGACGATGAAGAAGTCACCAGCTTCGTTAGAAATCGTTCCGCCTTTTGAGAAACAGAAATTTTAGGATCCCTCCAAAGGAAGGGGCACTGTCCCACGCAGCGGTCCAATTGTGTCTGGAAACGGTTACGGCCCCGGTGTGTGGGACCCAGACGACGAGGAAGTTACCAGCTTTGTGAGTGCTTATTGGGCTTTCAATGGCAATGCCTTCTAGGATCCATCGAAGGGAAAAGGAACCGTGCCGCGAAGTGGCCCGATCGTTTCCGGCAACGGCTGGGGACCAGGAAAACTTCTCGAGCGTCTCCTCGACATTATCGAGGAGGACGGTGGCCCACGTGGTCGTGGCCGCGGCTGATTCTTCAGAATTAGCCTGAGCAGAGAATAAAGCTTGAAAAGGCATCACGTGATACTTTTGAGTGTGGCCTGAACATCACGTCAGCGCCAACAGTTTTTGGGAAATTAAAATTCTGACGAGCTGCCGTAGCCGATTCTGATTCTTTCCCTTCTTCTTCTACGAAGCATTGTACTATCTGTGCCACCCTGCATCCTTCTTAAACACAGCAGGGCAGTCTTTTTGTGATCGTCGCGCAGTGATTCGCAGATATCCGCGTGAAGAAGATGCGAAGGCGCGCCCCAATTATGACCGCCTCAATCGATTAGAAGTTCACAATCGTACAGCGGAGATGGGCGGACGACCTACACGTGGAAAGCGTGAATCACCTTTTCTTTGCGTGATGTTGATCAGTTCGTTATTATTCACGGTTTTAATTGAAATTTGGTCACTTATCGGAAAAAACTCTCTTGCCATTTAGATGGCATCGAATCCGAATCCTGACAGTCAACGACAGCTCATCTCCGGTGGAAGAGTTGAGGCGGATCCTACCGATTCGGACTTTATGGTGAGGAAAAGAAATCAGCTGAAGCTTTTAGGCCATGGCGTGGAAGGCTGTAGCGAAAGTCAACGACATTGAGAAAAGAGAGCATCTACTCATTCCACAAAAGGTTGCTTCATTTGGAGACCAATTAACTTTTGGCCTGCTTGGTTGAAGGTTCTAAGCGCTGAGGACCAAGCCATGGCGGGTTCTTTCTCCTTCCTAACAGTAGTTTACATTGAAAGCGAGCTGAAGACATTGGTAAGCGTTTTCGAAAGTTCTTTCTTTTGTGGGAAAAATGTGTTCATGCGCAGAAAACGAAAAATGCAACATTTGTAAATATTTATTGCAGGAGTGTTCGGTGGAAGAAGTAATGGCTCAAAAGGTGGCGCGACCTCTATCAAACGGCGCCAGAACTGTTTGCTTGTTTGCTGGATGATATTTTCCGTAGATTTACGACCTGTCCGTTTTCACTCGCCTTTACGAGAACTGCCAATGCATCACGGCTACCAAGAAGCGAGATGTTGCGAAGAACGAACTGATCTAATCCACTCGGCAACGTGAACAGGAGAAACTTTTCTTCACGTTTCTCGTTGTGTCAACTGAACAATGCTTTTCGCATCCGCCTCTGTGGATAAAGCTAGTGGTTAACAGTGGTTTTTGTGTCGAATTATCTTCAGTGAAAAACTTTCGCCTTGTCCAACTCCTATCTTTGAAAATTTTTCCAAACCGAAATTCCTTACCGACTTCCACTTCGTTTCCGCTCCATTTTGTAAGACGAAAATATTGACCGAATGGGCTCACTCCGGCCTTTAACGTCTTTCATCAGTCCCTTCACGCGTCATTTTTGTCGGTGTATAAAGCTCGAAGCGAAGGCGACGGTCCCCCAGCTTCTTGTCGTTTCAAATTCTTCCGAAGAAATGCTTATCACTCTCTTCGCTCTCTTCCTAGCCGTCAGACTTAACCATGCCGTCGAAGGGGAGTTCGACGCTCAAGCGATAAATGTATTGGGAGACGGCATCAGCAAGGAGTTCAAGATCGCCGACAGCAACCACGACGGTCGCCTCACCTTCGAGGAAGCTGAGCGCTACACTCGCTTTCGTGGCAAGAACACACCAACGGAAAAACTTCAAGAAATGTGAGATCACTGTCAGATTTCAATTTGATGCTTTCAGATTCGATAAAGCAGACATGAACAAGGACAAGGCGCTGAGTCTCGGCGAGGTCGCCATCGTGTACATAGCCAACGCTGCGGAGATAACTGCTAAAGGAAACAATCCGAACGCCGGTGAAGGGAAGCTCGACGCCCATGCGATAGCCGCACTCGGAGGCGTGATCAGAAAGGAATTCCGGATTGCCGACAAGGACGATGACGGTGGCGTTACATTCGAGGAAGCTGACTGGTACACTCGCCTACGTAATAAGAATACGCCAAGGAAAAAGCTATTCGAAATGTGAGACCAAAAGGCGGAATCTCATATAGTGATTCCAGGTTTCTGGAGGCAGACATAACCGGGGACTCAAAGCTAAATGTCGTAGAGGTTGCCCTCGCGTACATGGCGTTCATTGCGAATAAGACCCTTCAAGGCCACAATAAGGCCTCACTGCAGCGGCACATTTTCACGCTTTCTTCCGCGATCAGCAGGGAATTCCCAATTGCGGATCAAAACGGCGACGACCAACTCTCCTACGAGGAAGTTCAACGTTACGCCGATTTTCAAGGCAAGGTGCAGAACATGCCAATTGAACGTCTTAAAGAACTGTAAGTCTTTATGATTCGAATCCCGACGATTCGCAGATTCAACAAAGCGGATCTAAACAAAGACAATGCGCTCAACATCGTTGAGGTCGCGCTTTTCTACATAAATAACGCGAAGGAGAAACACGAGCGAGAGGGATCCAACGAGGAATAAATAAGTCTTCTGCATATTTCTAAGGAGATTATGAATATTTTTGGAAAATAAATGCTAAAAATGCAATTGAAATTATGTAGTTGGGTTTATCAAAATTTATGTAATGAAAAAGAAGAAGAAGCCCCTTCTAGCAAAGCGTCCAAGAAGTGTGGCAGATTCCCACAACAAACGAAGAGATCCCAAGTTCCTCTCAACGGAACCGACGTCGTTCACTACCCAAAGCTGCCCGGCACCTCAACCAGAGTGCAAAGCAACGTTTATCTACAAGCAAACACGAAGAATAACACTAGGGACAGAACGCAACTGCCTAGCGGGCTCTCGCAACACAAGAGTGCCTAGACATGCAAAACGGACGCACGCCAAGAGAGCGCACGCCCAAACTTTGGACAGATAGGAAAGGATGCTATGGAATACACAAAGTGCACACACATTACATGCCGCCCCTCCCACTAAGCATCGTCCCAGATGCTTTAAGAAACAACAGAAGAAAGAAGACAGAGGGGCACTGGGCTGGGCCTCTGAACACAAAGTACCGGTCACAAAAAAACAAGGTCAAATACATAATATCTAACAGCGGGAAGAGGGCAAAATAAGAAGAAACTAGACGACTTCTTCACCGGCTTCCACACGAAAAGGCGACGAGCTGCGAAGACGAGACGACGGCGACGGCGGTCGATCCTCCACAGCAAAACGATGACGAGACGGCGACGATGCTCCACGCAGACGGCGAGCGAAGACGCAGCTGCGTAGACGAGACGGCGCACGACGACGGCCGCTCCACACAGCAACACGAAGAAGCGAGGCGGTCCGATGATGAAGAAGCGACGATCCTTACCCGAAACCTACCCCAAAGAAACACCAAAAGAAAATACAACGATAGAGAAGCAACTGCAACACAATTGCACAAAAGACAGAGAGATACAGGCATGTCGCCTTAGCGAGCACGCACTCTCCTTCAGCACGACGAGACTTGATTCGGCACGGCGAGCTTGCAGGCGTGGGGCTTGACGCGGCCACGATGATCCTCAAGGCGACGGCCTTCCATGCGATGCAACCTGCAATTCAGCGATTGCCATGTGTTCTGAGTCTTTAGCCAAGGCTTTCCCAAGGAGTCAACTTTGCCAAAAGGGATCCACTCAGTTCGTCCATTTCTGGCACGAAACACTCGGTTTGGCTTCATACGCACCTCGGCGCACCTCCCCGGGCTCTCACTCAAAGTCGTCCCGACTTGACTCATACGTTCTCTTTCTTGCAAACCTTCCTTCTCTTCAGAGCACTCACTCCTTTCACACTGCGGTGCAATCACACTTGATGGTCCAGGCTTCACGCCTCTCTTCCAGACTTGAGCAGCCTTGAGGGAAACCATGGATCCACTTTCACTCATCTTCTTGCCCACAGGTTCCACTTTCACTTCAGGCTTTCCTTTCACGACATGCCGATTCTCATCACAGAGTACATGAAAGGTGGAAGTCTTCTTGATCATCTCAAGCGCTTAAAACACGATTTGGTAAAGTGCTCCTCGATGGTAGTTGTTTGACAGATCTTCGAACTGGTGCCACTTCTTTGTTTCGCCAAAGAAGCCGCCTCGGGAATGATCTATCTTCATTCGAACCACATCGTGCATCGAGACCTCGCGGCACGAAATTGCCTGTAAGTATCATCACTGGTAAGGGCGATGGGTTTTTCTGCTCGTTGAAATGAATGTCGCTCGTTTTGTTTCAGCCACGATGAGAACAATAGACTGCACATCACGGACTTCGGGCTGTCGAGGCGCTTTGACAACTACGAGAAAGGCTATCGACTCAAGCATGTGAAGGATCTGCCACTTAGTGCTTCTCCCATTGAAGTTCTGCTCGATGGAGAAAGGGTTCGTTTGTCACGTTTCCACAATTTTTGTTGCTTTTTAGTTCACAATCAAGGGCGACTCATGGTCCTACGGTGTCTTGCTCTGGGAAATCTTCTCCTTTGGAGAAACTCCCTATCCCGGCATGAAAGGACAAGAAGTGATTGTGTTTCTCGATCGAGGCGGTCGGATGAAATCGCCGAAGAAATGTCCGGAAAATATGTAAGGGCTGGCAATCTCATCAGCGAAACCTTCCAGATACGAAGACATCATGCTCAAGTGTTGGAGCGCGAATCCTGAGCGGAGGCCGACGATGCCGGAAATTTACACTTATATGAGCAATGTGCGTGAATGTTCCGGTTTGCAGCGCATCTTTTGGCTTGCAGGAACTCCGACCGTATGCTCAAGACGAATCCCAAGACGAAACTTCTGAAGTTTAGACGCAGTTCTCTTGTCCTTATATGAGAGGTTTTTTTTGAACTTGCCAAAATTTCTGGCATCGAGCTCATTTCTCCTTTAGACTTTCAGATGCTCCA
>JAQIXL010001276.1:0-19280 GCA_034700245.1 Poikilolaimus oxycercus
GGTTTATCGGTTTTTCAGGAAAACCGGTTTTTCGGTTTATCGGTTTATCGGTTTTTCTGAAAAACCGGTTAAAACCGGTTTTTTTCGGTTTCGGTTCGGTTCGGTTCGGAACCCTAGTTGCTACCTTGGAGAATGGAGAGGACAGGGTGTTTCTCCCTTTGAGCACTTGCTCAGACAAACTTTCACACGTACGCTAAGGCAATCCGCGAGCTCCTCTTATTAGTCAGCCGGGATCTCCCGGGATTTCAGGTGGCACTTCGTTTCGGTTTGAAGCCTGGGTATAAATAGCCGGAAAATGGCTTCAACAGCAAGCGTCTGGTGCCAGTTGAGCGTACCCAATTCAAGGGCAAAAGTCAATAAAATGCTAGTTTCAGTTGCTGCATATTATTACTCTAAAAATCTGCAAACTCAGCCCTTGGTGTAAATTGTGGCTGGCATTTGCCTCCTGACTTGACAAGTTCTCAACCTCAACAAATTCCGATCTTGAAATGTTTTTTTCTATGTCCTCCTTTACAATTACGCACTAAAGATATTAGTTGGCAATCATTGCCGGGGCGTTCAACTTCGCCTGAAAAAGCACAATGGTCAACTTCATGCGATACCGTTTCGAAGTTTCGCCATTGAAACGTGCAACCCCGAACCACATGTGTTTCACCAGTCCTCAGTAATCTGGATTTCGGTCGACCACGGACGATTGCTTTGCTTACCACTAACTTCTTCACGCTGCAATGGCTCACACTAGCTGGTTGTAAACGATCACTCTCGAGCATCAACATTATCCTCCTTTCTCCTTTCATTCTTCTCGGAGCACGGTTATCCAAATTTCCATGAGTTTCAGTAAGTTCTCATGAAGAGAAGCTTGCACTGACCCTTTTCTTCTCGTCGGTCACTTTGCACGCCAGTCCTTGCAACACGAGGAAGACTTGCCGTCAAGAGAAAACGAATGACGTGAGAAGTTCAGGACCCGAGGTCGCCAGGTAGTAATGAGAGGGACTGGTGGTGTGTTCAGCCCACTACCGACCACTGGAACCGACTCGCCTTCACTCGCCAGCGCCCATGAAACGCGATGACGTTACGATGAAAGACCAAACAATTCTCGCACGTTGCTGTCCTTGCTTGATGACGATAGAACTTCCGACGGAGCACATGGTATTACGAGGTCATGCACAACGTAGTTTTCTGTGCATATCACAAGCCTCCTGGTCAACTATCTAGGCTACAACAGTCGACTCAATGTGGAGAGATATGAAAGACTGCTGCCGATGTTCAGTGGACTTTCTAAGTTTACACTTCGTTCCTTCTTCGGCCAAGTGGATGATCCACGGCGAGCGAGGGCTGTTTTCCTTTGTCCGATTATAGAACCGCTCATTCATGAAGCGATGATACCGTAGTCCTCCTGTTTTCTCGAATTCCATCTCCCTAACTCCCTCTAATGCTTTCAGAATGAAGGGAGCTCTTGCACTTCTCTTGCTTGTGGCAGCCTGCGAGGCCTTCCCATTGCTCGATTTTTTCCGCGAAACTGCCTTGGAAGGCGCGACCACCAAGAAGCCCCTTGTCGAAAGTAAGTGCCGAGTTGAATCCCTTCATGAACGTTTAGAACGCGAAGCCTTGGAAGGTGGACCACCAAGAAGCCCTGGGAAGCCGCGACCACCAAGCAGCCTCTTGTCACAAGTAACTAGCATGTTCGAAGTAATCGGCGTCTGTTTGCTTTTTCAGAGTAGAATATCGAAGGCAATCGCCTGCTCGACCGCGAGGAGACGTTCCCCGGCCCATCGTAGTCACCTTCTCTTCGACGTCCGGCCTCCTTTGTCTGGTTGTCGTGTAACTCCGCTAGTTGCCCCAGATAAACCACTGCAAGCGAACGACGATGCTAAAGCCATCGCAAAGATCCGCCTTTTAAACGTTAGCGAACATCAATCAGACGTGGGCAAGGGTCGGCTGAACCGGACCCCTCCCTTAAAATTTTTGGCAGAGGTGGGATGAGAGGATGAGAGAGGGGAAGGGGAAGGGAGGAGGGGGGAGGGGAAGGGAATATGCGGGAAAGAAAGAGAGAAGAAGATGATGGAAAGAGCGTGGAGAAAACGGAGGCGGGAAGATCGACGTCAAAGGAGAGAAATGCGCGCGCCAAAAACGCGCGCGCGCATATTTTGATCCACCAGAGTAGAAAAAGCCTTGTCTTTCGAAAGGCTTGTTTGACGAAGAAACAGTCCGAGTTTGAGGGTGCTTTCTTCAGCAAACTTGCGCTTCAACACACGCAGAATCTGATCGAAGAAAGAGCAGAGCGAAAGAAGCGAATTTCGTCTGAAAATTTAAGTGGTCCGAACGAGGGCCGATTTCAAGGCATTTTCTCCGAAGCCGCTGACCCCTTAAAATATTGCATATTTTCTTCAATTTTGAGACAAATCTATACACCATTCTATGCGTCTCGTCGAGCTAGGAGGTTTACAACAAAAAAAAAATAAGGGGGTAAGCCCAGCGAAAACGTGTTGAAAAGGCGAAAATATGTGTTTTTGGCATTTCTTCGTCCCGACCCCTAAACTTTTCAGACCAGATTTCAGATTTTGCGCCTGCAAAGTGTCCTATAGTAAAGCGGGGGACCTGAGCGTTATTTTACTGTCAGAAAATGAGGGTATGCTATGGAAAATCAACTAAAACAACGACTTTCGAAAAGAAGCAGAAAAATGAAGCAAAGATACAGTAACCGCGCGCGCGCTTTTCGCCACGAGACCGCAATTTTTGATCCAGCAAGGTCAAAATGCTCCAATGCGCCAAAAGGACCCCTGTAAGTGTGAAAATGACTGCCCCCCCCCTCCCTTAAACCTGGAGGACCTCCGACCGACCCCTCCGCCCACCTCTGACATCAATGCTACAGTACCGCCGCTGCGCCAGTGCCGGTGGGGGACGACTCAATCCCCCGCCAAGTACTGTAGGTCTCGACGCGAAATTCGCCAAAAGTTACGGTAGAATGGTGCGCGCGCAGCGCGATTATTCAAGTTTTCTCATTTTTCTACGATTTTCGGCTCAACATTGCCTGATTTTCACTTCGCAATCGGTTCCGGGGACACTGATTCACCTAATAAGTGCAGGAAGCGAAGGTAGTTCGTCGAAAATTGCAAGAAAACTCGAGCAACGAATTTTGACGTCACCGTAATTTTTCGCGGATTTCGCGGCGAGACCTACAGTACTTGGCGGGGGATTGAGTCGTCCCCCACCGGCACTGGCGCAGCGGCGGTACTGTAGTAACAAGTAGCATTTTCCCTTATTTTGTTGCCACCTTGAAAGAAAGTGTGTTTCTCCCTTTGGATGGGTGTTTTTCGGACGGTGCATTCACTTGCAACAGCCACTTAGCAATCAAAGGAAAAGTCGGACACACCCGATGGTGCAGCCATACCCTCTTCACTGACGTCGAACAGGTTTCCTGCCGTGGCTTCTGCCGAATGAGCGGCAGCTCTGTTGTGGTGTCCCCCTCCATTCACACATGGCAGTTGTTGCTCTGAAGACGCCGATGAACAGGAGCAGATCTCGCTGAAGTAAATCAAGTCGATGGGGAAGTGTCGATGTTTTCAGATTGGAAACAAAAGGACCCTTCGAGTGCGCCATTTGAAGGGTCTTGCTGGTCTTGAAAGATCTCGCTCGTCTTCTCATTAAGGCGTTAGCTTCGAACACTCGTTGAGCAGACCTTCCAAGTCGTTGGTAATGTTGCAGTTCGGTTATTTTGTGTCTGGCTATTTTAGGATTGCTTGAAATGCATCGATCGCGGAACTGTTGAGGAGCATCGCAACCCAAGCGCACACTTGACTCTTTCGACTGCGCTACAAATAGTAACCTTCCATGCGATCGGGATTTCTTTCGCATCCTATTTGTAAGTGCTTTTCTGTGGTGATGTTCAGTTTCGTTATTTTTCCTGAAACTGGCTTTGGAACTTCTTAATTGGCCGTTGCTCTCTCAATTGAAGTAAACATCGCTCTGCAAACTTCGATCTTGTTTGAATTCTCTGAGTAGAAATTTTTATTGCAATAAGTTGAAGACTTTGAATGATGATAATCGATGTTAGATGCCATCATCGGCAATGTGCTCCGATTCCATTCCTAGAAGGAGGAAAACGTTTTTTCCCCATAACGATGAGGCCATCAATCTCGGGTCGAAGGCGCGAAGACAAGCAGGCGAGAAAGGGAAATTTCTAGAAACCTACAGTCGAAGATCGAAAACTCGTCAGGCAACAAGGAACTTCTTAAAAAAAAGCTTCAATTACCATTAATAAGCGAATAAAGAAGTGCACATTCGATGCAGATCGTTTTTCTCTTTGCACTCAATACTTCCTAACGTTCCAAACACAATATTAACGTCTTTGAGCCACAGCATGATCCATGAGTTGATTCTTTTCCTCGCAGTCGACGGGTACAGATCATGGTCGAAATCAGAAATATTTTAGTGCAACAATTGTATGAGAATCCCTCACGCCAATCAAAGAACCACGATTGGAACTTGCAACGAAAACAGAAGCGCCAATTTCATTCGATGTTCATCTTCTGCTTGTTTTTGCTCTAGAAAATCAGAAACGGAAGCAAAGGGCGGACTTGAAGCTGCAATTGGGCGATCAACTTGCTGTTTCGATTGTGTTGCACATTAGCGAATCAAGAAACGCAACGCACTTACTCCTTGCTATGCCGAGATCAATCATCTAACAAATTCAGTCAAAATGTGACTCGCTGTTTGAATTTGAGCGAGAAAATGGACAGGGACTTGCAGTCGGCTCCTTTCTTTTCGCCTCCTCTGCACGCCGCTCCTTGCAATACAAGCGAGACGCGACTTGTCGTCAACAGAAGGCCAATGACGTGATGAGTTCAGAAACCGATGACGGCAAAAAAAAAACGATGGGGTGGCGCGTTTGGCTGTTCGCCACTGGAACCGACTTGCCATCGTCTCCGAATGTCCACGAAACCCGCCGAACCAGCGATGAAAGGCCAAAGGATTCTCACACGTTTTGTAGGCAGCTCATTATGCTTGATTATAACAGAATACTCTTGCAAATATTGTATTGGTATAAGTACAATAAGTGCCCGAGCTGTAAACCGACCTGGAGAGCCACCTAGCCGAGGTTCTTACAAGATCCTGCACTTTCAGTAAGCTAACAACATCAGTCAGGACACTGCGTTGCACTTCAAAACCATCCCTGTCACTGTGTTCTCATTGTCAGTGAGAGAACTTCTCACCAAACGAATGATCAAAAGTGAGTCGCCTAGCCGTCAGCCACCGTCAGCCACCGAAACGCCCTTCCTTCCTATTACCAAAGAAAGCGTCGAAAAAAACAACCTCGGTTCTCGAGGGCCAAAGCGTAACAAAAAAAATAAGGACACACCCTGTTTAGGGAACAACCGGTGAGTGCTAAGTGGGTGAGTATAAAAGGAATCACAGTATATAAAGTCGCATGTTTCTAGAAGAGATCATTGCATCGACGCAGCAGTGTTACCGTATCCCATGTCCCACTTCAAATTCGGCCTCTAACTTCTTGTAATGGTTTCAGGATGAAGACAGCTCTTGCGGTAATTCTCCTTCTGGCGGCCTGCGAGGCCATCCCTCTGCTCGATTTCTTCGGACCGGCTGCTTCAACCAAGCCCCCAAATGTTGGAAGTAAGTTAACGAGCACGACCTTTCAAGAGCCTTCAGAACGCGACGCGGGCTTCGGACCGGCTGCTTCAACCAAGCCCCCAAATGTTGGAAGTAACAAATATTTGCACTAAAGTCTTGCTTTGCCTTTCAGAATAGAATATCGAAGACAGTCGTCTGCTCGACCGCAAACAGACGTTCCCTGGCCCATCATAGTCACCTTCTGCTCGACTTCCGGCCTCCTTTGTCTGGTTGTCGTGAACACTCCTCTAGTTGCCCAGATAAACCATTGCAAGCAAACGACTTTACTCACAAAGGGTCGATTTTCAAACAATTTGCAAATAGAAACGCAAGTAACAAATCGTTATTTGTGTTGCTACCTTGGGGAACGGAGAGGACGAGTTGTTTCTCCCCTTGAGTTGGTGCGCGAGCACTCGCTTGCATCAGCCATTCAGCGAGCAAAAGAAAAATTTGGACACGCCGAAGGTGCAGCCATACCCTCTTCGCAGACGTCGAACAGGTTTCCCGCCGTGGCTTCTGCCGAATGGGCGGCAGCTCTTGTGGTGTCCCCCTCCATTCACACGCTGCTCAGAAGACCACCTCTCATATTGGTATCGCAAGTATCTTAGCATTGAACCTTGATATGAGAGCCGTTAAACAAGAGCACATCTCGCTGATAAAGTGAAAAAAGGAAACGACGAAGAACATCACAGATCGATGACAATGAAGACGAACGTGATCCTAAAGATTTCTTCAATTCTTTGTTTTTCGTTCAAGCTGCCTGAAATTTGGCCTGTTGTCACGAAAATGTGAACATTTATTGTTTCACACACGGCATACACCGTCTCCTATTGTTTTCTTAGCAATGATTAATCTTTTTCAACATGTTTCTCTGCTCTTGGTACAAGTCAGAATTCAGTTGTTGTTGTTGTTGTTTCCATGTTTAGCAGAAATAAACAATTCTCTATGAAAAGTCCGAAGCTCAAATGAGCCTTCCGTTGAACGTGAGTATAGAATTAGCTCAGTTGGCACTTGCAGGTTTCGCACAATCGTAAGCTGGCGATAAGCGCTAAACATTGCTTCTGGCATTGATTTGTCCATTGTCTCCAACGCTTGAACTACGGAATTCAAAGTCCGACCCAAGGCAGGCTCTTGTTTATTTGAGTCGTTAGAATTTTTGGAAGTGGTGATGGCTTGCCTTAATTCAGTCTAGTCACAAACTCTGCACATTCTACACCAACCATGGAGGAGAGAAGTTGTCCAGATGTTGAAGTCTTTAAATCACGAAAAAAAAGCATTTTTTGCACATTTTTCGTCTATGGAAGCAACTAATGAGGCGCATTTAGAGCAACTCTGAAAGCAAAAACAGTTTCTAAAGTTTTCGGAAGAGAAAACACGCATTAAGCCGCATCCACTTTTACGGCGGATGGGTGAAGAGCGGGATCGACGACCGTCCAACGTTCGCTGATTCATGCATTGTGCCAGGTCGTCGGCGGTCAGAGGTGCGTCACGCATGTTCTCCTTGCTTGAAGAGCGGTCAGCCGCTCTGCAAATTTTGCTCGCGAGGTACAATACGAACACGCAGGGACTGACAATGTAAACAATAATTAAGCCAACGTCCGAGACCGGCTGTTGTATCGTTTACCACGCCAATAATGAAATGTTGCATTTATTTGTTGGTGATATTAAGGCACTAAGAAGCATCACTAGAAAAGAAACCACAAAATAAAAATTGCTTCGTACAAAAAATGTTCATGATAATGACACCATATCATTTCCTTGATACGATAATCGTGCTTGGAATTGTTATCTTGTCAGCACGCATTTATGGTCTATTGGTACTTGCGTTCTTCTTTAAGAATCTTTGGGGAGTATAATTCCGCCGATGTGGTTCAGCCATTGCATTCTAAAAAAAGCACTGAAGGGACGTTATTTCGAGTAAAAATTTGCAGGTTGCAATTTCTTCATTTATACAATAGAAGGAATTTTCGAGCACCAGCAATGGAAGGCGCTATCTTTCTGTATGGCAAAAAAAAATGGTCGGGGATACGTTTTGCAAACTAGTTTCTGGTTATCCGATCACCTTGGCAGACTTTGGATATCCGGAAACCGCCGAAGGTGATTCGGATAGATTTTGCCAAAACTCAGTTTTCGCGACCTTCAAGGTCGTTGGATATCCGGAAACTGCCGAACGTAAAACGGATATGAACTAGTTTTTTTTGCTCGGAGATACCTGTCCAAGCATATCCGCGACCATTTTTTTTGCCATACAGAAAGATAGCGCCTTATGGGTAGACCTGAAATATTGTACAAACGAGAGAACTTTTAGCTTGGAAAAAGTAGAAATTGCCGCGCTGGCTTGGGGACTAAAAGGGAAGGAAGACGCCGAAGGAGTACAGCCATCCAACGTTGATTCATTCAGGAATTGCCTGGAGAAGACGCAAGCCGTACGTCTTCTCCAGGCACGGAGCTTTCTGAAATGTGTTGAATCACCGTGAAGCCGCCGAAAAGGTCAAGCCGTCAAGACTGTCGCAAATGTCTTTCCAAAAAAGTATTAGGAGTCATAGTGTGTCGAGTCTGCATCGAATCTGAAATGAAAAAAAGGAACAGAAAGAAATCAATATCGTTCAGCTGCCGCTTTTAGGGGAAGAAGAGGCACCGAGGACACCCAGTCATCGGTGATTCATTCGCCATTTGAGCCGAGAGAGCGTCTTCACCATGCTCCCCGCTTCCCTCGCTCGAGTCAAACGCGCTTAGCAATGCAGCCATAACACTGGAAATCAGTCGCCTGACCTCCATACAATGCGGCGTCTTCTCTCTGATTGTTGCCGAAAACATGGATAAAATTTTAGTCAAGGACTTAAAAATCCTTTGCCTCTCCAACGCTGCATGCTATTTTTTTCAATTGTGACAGAAATGGGAACGTTTATTGTCTAGCATAATGTCCATGGTTTGGACTAGACATTTGGGCGTGCCTCCTTCTCCAATATCCTCGTCTTCACTTGCTCAGAACCATTGAAGTTCGATGTTTTATCTCGGCGCTCAGCAGAAGTATACACCACTCTATGGAGAGTCCGAAGCTATAATGAGCCGACCGTTCGAAGCGGGTGGAATTTGCGCAGAAGGAAGAAACACTTCAGGCACAGCCGTAGAGTTGGCGAAAAGCACCTAACGTCTTTCAATACGACGATTCGTCCACTTTCTCCAAAACTTGAACAAACCATAAGTTCAGTTCAGTAAATTCCTCACAATCAGTAATGAATTCCATTTCTCAATCAACGTCAAATTACCAGTTGAAATTTGGGGTCGAAGAGACCTGACTCCGGTTTGCCTTTTCTTATAAACTGATTGTGAGACCACTTTGTCTTTGCAACAAATTCACGAATATTTTAGGCGTTGTTTCATTTAACGAAACAACTTTTTTGTAACCATCAATGGGTTCGTCTGAAAGAGAAATAAGGCCTTGTTGACTAGGAATTAGAATAAAAAATGCTGCGATTGAAGAAAAATGCAATATTCATTCGTTTCCCGATTGCACTCATCGTACCGCCATCACTGAGTCGCATGTTTTTGCAGAATTTTCAACCTTCAGCCTTGGACAAGCCTTTGATTACATTTTCTACGATTTCGCGGATCAACAACAGGTTTCTAAAACACTCGAAAAGGCGTCGAAAAGAAGGGGCTTCGATTTTCTGATCAATTGACGTCTATTTGGTCCTCATCGCAAATCCATACCACGGTGAGATATTTCTTTCTATTATGATAGAAATGTTCATGAACCGCTTATGGGCGCATCTGAAAGAAAAATAGAGGTTTTCTTAGCTTAGAAAAAGAAATCTACGGCACGCAGCTGGTTGCTACGGGTTGGAAGGAAAGGGGGACGCCGAGCAAACACAGTCATCCAGCGTTGAATCATTCGCCCATTGTGCCCAGTTTTCGTCTTTCACATTGAAGTGGGGGGGGGGGGGGGAGTCGCCGAATGCATCAAGTGCGCAGACTTTTTCTTGAAGAGCTGCGGAGGCTACTTCCGTTTGCCGAGTTCAGAAAGTTTCAGCACGTTTATTGCTTCTGACTGTTCAATTCATATTAAAAAGCAATTATCGCACACTTCCTGACCAATGGTCGAGTAAAGATTTCACTTTTTTGTTCATCTGCCTGCTGTGCTGTTTGAAACAAGGAATTAGATTTCTTCTCAAGGGTAAGTGATGAATTTCTTCAAAGACCAACTCCTTAAATACAGTCATTTCTGCACTGAAGCAGCAATTGCTTGAGCGATAGTCGAAAAGCGGCAAAGGAAGCAAATCGGTCGAAACTTTTTGTCCAAGGGTATCAGGAAATGAATTGATTGCAAGACTAGAAATATTATTGACAAATAGCGAAACGCAAGCAAGGCGTTCAAAATCCGACGCATTGGAAAATCGAAACTCGGTTTTGCTACATCAACAGAAGTATATTCTAGCATTCTTTCATTTATGGAAGCAATCTTCGAGGACCATCAATGGGTGCATCTGAAATGAAAAATCAAAGACTCTTTTGCTAGGAACGGAAAGAAATCAATGTCGTTCAGCTGCCGCTTTGGGGGTTGGAAGAAGAGGGGCCGCGGGCACCCACTCATCGGTGATTCATTTGCCGATTGTATCGAGCGAGCGTTTTCGCTAATATTGCCGCATCCATCATTGAAAAATAATCAATTGTCCCCGTGAACACGTTCGTTGAATGTTGAAGTCGGAAAGGTAACGACAAAGTCAACCACAAGCATCCCTACCCTTTTGGCAACGATTGACTGTTATGCCCAGGCTTTTAGCCAAGGATTGCATTGAAAGTTCAAGTCTTAGTATTTGACTTCACCGACGCCAATTGCAGTCATGTTTGAAAATACCGCAACACCTTAGAACTGGCATTATTCAATGTTTGGAACGAACCACGAATAAAAGAAGCCCGGAGCGATGAAGTCTCCAAATCGCACAACAACTTGCTGCATCGTAATTGGAGCATTTCGTCTATGGAAATGACTTGCGAAAAGGTTACGGAAAGAAAAAAAGGCGTGCTTCTGCACTTGAAAGACAAGAGGTCGGAACCACGGCCGCCTGGCATTGACTGATTCATGCGCTGTACCGGGTGTCGTCGAGGTTCGAAGTGAGTCACGGCTGTCGTCGTTCGGCAAGCGCTTGAAGGTTGATCGCCATTGCGGTGATTTCGAAACTGCAAGTTGCAAGCAGTTAGCTTGAAGAAAACGCGAGAAGTCGTTGCGTGCATTGAGAAACGAGACCTTGCCGTTTCTGATGCTCTCACATTTCAGTGCAAAATCTTTATTCATCCGTTGACAAGTACCCTTATCGTCGTTACAGCCCAAGAACCAACTCGGCCAAGAAGACACAAAAACATTCTTCCGTTCTGAACACGAAGTACTGTGCACATTCAACGAAAACAAAGATCTCGCAGAGTTTGCAAATTCTGGAATTCTCTTCCCACAGTAATTGTGTGTTCCAAAGCCTGGCCGAATAAAGACAATAATAATAATACAATAGATCTCGAATCGTTTCCATTCTTCAACCATTATACGTTACGGGTACATATTGTATTGCACATTAGCGGAATAGTTGCATTCTTTAGTTTGACGAGCGTGATATCCACCCAGTCACAATAGAGCTCCAAGAACAGTCGGTCAGCAAGTGAAAATTCCGATGGTGTTCAAAAACTATATATTTTCAGAAACTCAATTTCATTTCACTCAGTTTTGAAATCACAGTTTGTTTTGAGCTGAAGAAAAAAGCTCCTCAAACGCACAGTTGGTACAAAAATGTGTCGCCAAAGAACATTGGTATTAGTTCGACCGTACTGTTTGTGGCATTTTTGACAAAGATTAAGATGAATTTCTTAACTTATTGTACTCGTCTCTAAGAGAGAAATTTCTAATGTCCGATACCTTGAGTGTATTGCTTTCAGAAATGTTAAGGCAATTCCGGTTGCACAGATAATCCACATTACGCTGACCACATTCCATTTATGGAAACAAGTTTCGAGTAACCGTTCATGAGTGCATCTGAAATTAAATATTGAAGTTGCAGCCAGTTTGAGAAAAGAAAAGGAAATCAATGGCGTTCAGGTGCGGCTCGGGGTGGAAAGGAAGGGGTCTGAGGCGCAGAGTCATCAGCGGTGATTCGTTCGCCAATTGTGTCGACGGCTGAAGCATTCCGTACACATAAAATCTCCACAAAATCCGTCATGCAGTCGCTACAAGTGAGCGCATGTTTGGATTTAGCGCGGTATATTTCCTGTACCGAAAAAAAAAAAGATATGGCAAAAAGGTATCTCCGGCAAAAAAAACTGCCGAGAAAAAAGTCGCGCCTAGAGTTTGGGATATCCTAAAGTATGCCCGAACTTTTGTATATTTGTTTGCTTTCGTCGATATATCCAAAGCTACAGCTATTTGAGCGCCCTATTCAACTCGAGCGGAAAGCCTAGCATCCAGGCTTTCCGCTCGAGTTGAATAGGGCGCTCAAATTCAGAGAAGCTGAAGAAGACAGAAAATAGGGGCAGGCCAAAGGGCGACAACATGAGAGCCACTTCCTTTGCTGCTACCGGCTGATCAGACATGAATTTTTTACAGCCGGCTTTCGATCGTTGCTCTCAGCGAGAACGCATCCAATGTGAAGTGGTGAGTGCTCCTTTGAGGATACATCTGACCCCCTTCTTTCATCAAATCAAACGAAATCGTCTCACCGTTCATTGCCAGCGCGAGCGTTCCCTTGTCACAGACACAGGCTCAAGGGCCATGACCAAGCTTCACCGAATTCGAGGTGTTCTATAGTGAGCTAAATATCAATGAATTTCGTCCGGGTTTGAAGGGCGTTGGTGTATTTGCAGCAAGGGCAGTCGCCCTACATCATTGAGAAAGTCTAAATGACCGGTTCGGGGTCGTGAAGAAAAGGTGCTAATTTCCTCGTATGCCGATTGTGCTTAGTTGGCAGCACTTATTGTCGCGCCGTGCTTTGCTCGTGAATGCGTTTTGGGCTTGCTGAATACGATCCAAGTTATGTACAAGGGCATTTTTGATCTTTTGTCTCAATTTTCGGCTTGGAGCCTGTCGGCTTCTCAGGTGTCGCCACAGGGCAGACAGGGCATTTCAGGTACTTCTTCGGAGGCTCAATGAGAGGACATGACGTGGTTGTAATCACGGGGCAGACGATGGGACACGTTGGACATATTGGGCGAGTCATTACATTCACTTTGGAGTTGGGGAGAGAAGGCAATAGAGAAGGACGATGGCGTACCGGGATCTGTTACCGTTGGCGCTAAAAGAAGGCATGAGGTCTACAATAGAAGCGGGTCGAGGGAGGGGAAGGCTCCCCGCAGAGGCCAGCCGAGAGCCCCCCGGAGGCGGGCGAACGGCTGGTAAGACTACAATGCGAGAGCCACGCAAGGAGCGCCGATGAGAAGGCTATAAAGGAAGAGGGCAAGGCCTCAAATCAAGCTGACTGTTAGGGCTGTGTTCTCTTGGCGGCGGACTCTCAAAAATTCCTCTACTTGATAAGGTGCTAATTGTGAGAATAACAGATAAAAAGCACAGGCCCAAACGATGGCTTTAGATCGTGTGCTAAACGAGCAGTGTGCTAAGTATTGCGGGAGAATTCTTGTCTGCCATACATAAGTAGTGAGTGGAAAACTTTCGCCATCAATGTCTACAACGTATCGCTTTGTTCCACGCCAGGTTCGGTCTTTTTCACGCAGGCAATTTTTAGACCGGGAAGCTTCGTCTTGGAGAAGCAACTATCCTTGAAACGCGATGTAAAGACAATCCTAAACTTTGCTACCATTGGCACCCGCGACGGCCGTCTAAAGACGAAAACCGAAGAATATATGAGTAATTCGTGATTGTTTTACTGAGAGTTCTAGTTGTGCATCGTGTAGAAACCAAAAAGAATCACCTTCGGGAGGTCCCCGAAGACGTCCAAAAATGTAAGCCAAACATTCAGAAAATTATTTTTGGCTCACTTAGAACGCTTGCCGACGGTGCTTTGCTGGGCAATCCAGATGTCGATCACTTTTGTGAGCCTTTGATATATGCTGAGGTCGTGGCGAAACGAATACGCCAGAAACTAAGCGACGACGCTGCAAAAATATGGTTTTTTCCTCTTAGCGTTTCTTATTTTCTTACAATTTCAGGAAGCAAACATCCAGTTTCAACGTGGCTGAATATTGCAAGGATGCTCTACAGTCGATTTCTGATCACGAAGAGTGCGTCGATTTGACGAGCGTAGGGTCCCAAAAAGTGTCTTAAAACTACAATATTCCAGGATGACAAAGTAGAAGTTTTAAGGTTAATGGAAACTGATCTCGAAAAGCTTCGCAAGACGTTGTGGCAAAAGCGTTCCAGTTTCCGCAAATTAGAAAACCACAAAGCTGTTGGAATTCCCAACATTAATATAAATAACGTTCGCGAGAAGAAGCAAATTGTTAACGACTTTGGTCCGGCCGTCTTCACTATGAACATCGTATCGGTGCGGTAACTTTGCAATGGTTTAGTGTTTGTGTGCTGCTGCATATAAATCAAATCATTAACTATTTAAGGGCGAGATGAACATCCTTGAGACTCGCAGCCCAAAGAATCCTGTGTTTGTATATCGTTGGACCCGGAGCCATACCGGCTATTTGTAAGCATTAATTGAAAATCTATAAAAAGCCTGCATTCAGCTGCCAATTTTGTGCAGCGAAAGCGAAGCTGAACAAAGTGAACATGTATCGTTTACCACGCATGTACGTTGCCGTTTTCAATTTTCTTGTCGTAAAATTAAACAAAACTCTACTCTCTTCGCTTTTAGACATGTAACAGATGGTCGCGTTACCAGAAATCCGGACTGCCCTCAAGGAATCCGTCATTTTTGCGATCCAATAACATATCTATCGGTGCTCATTAAACGCCTTCAACGACGTTTAACATTCGAAGGAATATCGTTTCTGTTTGTGCTTTGCATCTAAACATGAATCTGCTCTGCATGTCAGGAAACGAGGAAATCCTGACGCTGCGTTTGAGAAGTTTTTCGAAGCACAGAAGGCACTCCTCGCTAATGATCCTGAAGTGCTAGCCTTGAAAAGTGTGAGTCTTGTTCTAGCTCGTAAAAATTCATTAGGATGAGGCTAAGGCTGTGATGGACAACGTATTCCCAGGAGGCTTTTTGAGTTTGCGAAGCCGAATAGGTTGATTTCGAACACAAATCAATTGAGGCAGTTTAGTGGGAACGAGAGGTAATAAGTTGCAATTGCCAAAAATCAACATCGCCGAGAAATTTCTGAGCGATCCGTATTTTTGCCAACCGATGCCCGCCGTCACTGGAAAGCGACCCGAAGGCGCCAATTTTATTTTCATTCACAGTATACACGTATGCACAGCACAACATTACTGTAGATGGCAATTTGTAGGGCTCTTTGACGATTATCGAAACTAAAAGTCCGAACAGTCCTATGCATGTTTTCCAGTGGTATCGTGAGGGAACCGGCTTTGTGTAAGAGTCGTTTGAAAACGGTCTTTTTTCAAGAAACGAAGATCACGCAAAAAAATAATTTCTTCTAGATGCAAAGCGTGCAACTCACTGTACAAGTCGCGCAAATGCTCGAAACCGCCACCATATCTGCAAGTCAAGAGAATATCCTTCAAAGTTTAGAGTCGTCAAAGAAGGCCGTCGATTGCTCGGCGATATAGACGCGGGTCATTCTTGTTCTCCACGCGCATATCTTGAAGCACTAACCAAGCGTCTTCAAAATGAATTCGTCAGCGAAGCCTCAAAACGAAGGTGCGTTGAAAACTCAAGCCCAGTAATGTTCATTAATTTTAACATTTCAGAAGCATTGACAAGCACTTTCCCGTTCGTGCCTTTTACAAGGCATTCGTTGCGAATAGCGTCAAAATGGATGCTCTCAAGGAATTGTCATTTGAAGATCGCAGTGAGGTCCAGCAACAACTACAAGCGTGGAACGGCGCCGAGCAATTTCGAACACGAATTAAAGCACGCTTCCAAAATGCCAAAATAAAGCAATTACCCGCAATGAAACCCTCTTGGACAGACGACGATTTCGGAGCCGCAAAACTCGTTCCAGGAAACATCGTTTGTTGAGGTGATTTTAAGTTTTTCTTTAGAACGAAACCGTTCTCTTGGTCGAAACGCATAGTAGGAAGCATCCTTCGTGGGTTTTCTTGTGGAGGCCGCAGAGACCGCCCAATTACAAGCCAGTTCACTTTATACTTTATTAATTTATTTTTCTTTCCAGTTGCACTGGATGCTCAGTAGAGTTAGGTCGACTTTCGAAGGATGAAGGGACTAAAATTCGGAAATGTGCCCACCTGTAGGAGTACCAACTACTACATAAAATCTTTAGATGGGTGAAGAACGGCCGTCTTGTAACAAACCCGGATGAGCCGCTCAACCCGCACATCTGCTCGCCACGTCCATACCTAGAGGTGCTATCAGAACGAATTTGGAGTCGCGTGCGCCGTCTCGGGAGTGCCTTAAGGTAAATGGGTGCATTTGCTTTCGCATGCCTCTTCTGCAGGCAATCTCTTGGCCAGCGCTTCTCGGTGAACAACTTCTTGGTGGAACAACAAGCAAAGGTGATGGAAGAAGATGAAGATTTGAAGGCGCTGTCCGAAACTCAGAAACTGGCGGTTCTGAGTGCCGTCTTCAATCGCACTGCATGGTCGTATCGACAGGCTTTCGAACGTTAGAAGCAGTTTGAAATTTTCTTTTGAAGCATCAATATTCAACTGTGTTTTTCTACAAACTTTGGTTTTTAGATGAAACAAAGAGTGTCCGAAAGCGCAACGATCGAAACGCTGAAAGAAGCGAAACACAACCGGTTAAGCGTACACGTCGTCATCTTTAAAACTTGTACAATTAATACAATACTGTTCTTGATTCCTTGATGGTTGTACATACCTTGTCGCTTCCACAAAGTGTTTTCACACTATTGTGCTCTTATTAGGCTGACTGGGCTTTTCAAAACGCGAAAGTTCAGCTCAAGTCAAGAAAAGAAACATTAAGAAGTGACTTCCGATCACGACTGCTTCTTGCAGACGTAGGGGTCTTTTCGTGTGCACTCCGCGTTCATCCATTTACCATAAATGCTCGGGCGAAGAGTCAAATGAACGCAAAACTTCTGAAGCATTCAATAAGAAGTTTTTATAATTCTCACCGAGCCAGGATTCATCTTCTCTTTGTCTGAGAGCCAGTCTTCATAGTCCGGGAATGTTCCGTCACTCCACGTCCAACGATCATCTGTTGGTGAACGCAATCCAATAAATGCGAAAGCCTTTTTAGGTTGAAATGCTTTGGCAAGTGCTGAAATTGTTATGCCAAGAATGGTTAAAACTCACAGATAACAAATTTCTGTTCTTCTTTGCTGTGAATCGAGGCTAAATGCGCTTTGTGCGACTCGCAATTTGACTCGGCAACGTTCTTCATAGTATGCCATCGCATGATCGCATACAAATTTTCGAACTTCCCCGTTTCTCGATGGTGGTTGCCACGCACCTGTGGAAAAGTTCAATTTGATGTTTGCTCTTTGCTTCTTGTTGCAAACTCGCCAAGACGTCCGCCCGACAACTACAGCTTTCAACGAATATACACACCTTTTTTCTTTATGGCCAATCGGTGTCGTCTCTGCCGCATTCCACATCTTGAACGGCCGAGAACTAGGACCGCTACCACTGGGTCAAGCATGATTTCATCTAGCATGATTGAAAAAAATCTAGGAAAGACGTTGTTCGGCTTTCCAGTAACGTTGTGCATGCAGTTTGAACAAGGCAGAAACAAGCAAAACGGAAGCGTAGCTGGCTTCTGCCATGCAAATCTTCGTGGATGAAGAACTGCGTCTCGCAGATTCAAATGCAAAGTTGACGCTGGATTATCATGAGACGGAGCTCAGTGTGATGTCCTGCTTCTCGTCCTCGTCCGGCTGCTTTCTCCACTCGACTCTCTCCTAGCTCGGCAACCTCCTCCACTGTCCGGCGTCCGGCTGCTTTCTACCACAACCTGCCGTTTTTTTTCACGACGCAGTGCTTGGCACTTTTTTGGCGTCTTTATCGAAGTCTGCTTTGACAGGAACTCGTTTTGCACTTTCGTTCTGTATTTTCCTGTCACGTTTTTCTTTCATTTTGCTGATCCTTAATTTAAACCGATCTCTCCATCTGCTTCGACGGCGTCGTAAGCAGACGTCGGCACCCTAGTCGTCCTTTCTCTTCTCATTTTCTTTACTGACTTTCGCGTTTTAAGCTTTAGTGAGGGGACGCCGGACAAGAGGGCAGATGCCGTCAAGCAGCCACTGCCGCCGCCACCACCACCCGCAACGACGACTCCGATCCGTCCGAGAAGCCGGACGTGGGACCCGGCGAGGATGTGCCCCACACCGACGCCTCCGCCTCCACCGACCCCTTGCGAGTGCGCCAGCAAGACGACGCCAACCGAGGACGAAGAGACGAGCACCGACGCCGCCGACCGCCGCCGTCTCTTTGAGGTCTTGGAGAAGAGACTGAAAGAGAGAAATTGCAGTGGGGAGTGGTGGCCTGGCTGCTCGGACTCGCTCTTCGTTGAGCCCGCGTCGGCCTTCCTCCGGCACAGAGCAGATCGTGGTGCGTTTGCCAAGGAGAGGGAGGAGACTCTGCTTGCAGTCCTCTCTCGATCGTCTTCACCTCGCCCATCTCTCCCTTTGAATAAAAACTGTGAAAGCAAGAATTGCAACATGCGAACGTTTTCAAAGCGAAAGATAACGTGAAGTTCAATTGGCTGTTCTTTCTTCGGCTGAGTTTTCACTCAAAGTTCTCTTCTAGAAACACACAAGAGACGATTGTGCCAACCGCTGTCAAAGACATAAGCCTTATTTTTTGCCGGCGTCATCTTCTTTCTGGCAGTTGGCGCGTCATCATCTAATTCGTCTTTCTTTGGGCGCTTCACAGGAATCTCAAGTTTTTCTTTGATCGAATAGGATTGCGATTATCAGATTTGTTAACGTCGAAGAGTCGATTTCACTTTTTCTAGAACATATTGCTGCTGTAGACGAGTGGCAGTCCCTTGGAAGCAGTTCAAAAAGTACTTTTGGTAAATTTGGGAAAACGAACAGTCACAATCCACAACAGCGCTTTTAAGCTAAAACTCGATAAAGTTAAAACTTTAAGTTAAAACTAGACAAAAATTGGAAGTGACCAAGAATGTTTCAAAAACCAGGCGAAATATTGTAGTAGCGATGGCCGTCCTTTTCATCCTTTTGGTTTATTTTTTTTTCATTAACTTGGTGATCTCGGTACAACTTCACGATGTCTGCTTCGACACATTTCTGCGCGAAGAGCGCATCTGCCGCAAAATATCGAAACCAATCTCTCACATTCATCCGGAACCACAGATTCGCCTGTTGTCAAACCGTTCCTTATCTCGTGCAAAGCTGATTCCGGTGGTTGCGTCGTGTAGCTGGCAATTCTGCTCGCAATTCCATTTTCAAACCGTGTTGCAGCTGGCTTTATCTTTGAAGAAATATGTAGAGAAACAGTGCTCAGTGCTCGCTTCGTCGTCTAAGGCACCGAAAAGTCTGTAGAAAGCGGTGTAAAACTGATTTTGTGGTCAATTGCAAAACGGAGACGCCGGTCTCTTTATAAGAGAGGAAACATTCCTTTTGCTTCGTCTATGGAA
>JAQIXL010001277.1:0-19276 GCA_034700245.1 Poikilolaimus oxycercus
TAACCCGCGGAGATTTTTGGTTTTTCGGGCTTCCCAGGGTCCGGCCCCCATAAATATGTAGAAAGAACCGAAAAATAAAAACTTTTCAAAAAATCTGTGCCAGGGGGTGTACTAGGCGTGCTTCGTTCTTACAGAGAACGACTCTTAAAACGGCTAACTCAACACGACATGTGTAAGGACGAAGATGGTCCGAGTGGTTAGGGTTTATCGGTGGTAGACAGATAGCCGTGAATCCCTACACTTCCTGGCGAGGGAGTGCGGGGTTAGCAGCCAGTCACCCTGGGTGGCTCCAGGAAGTCCCGACAACAAACAATATGTATGCGACTTCCTGCTGCTTTTCTTCACTTCTAGATGATGGCGTTCTCACGTGAATGGTTCTTATTTCGTGAACAAACGCTCGATGCTGGAAAATTCAAAAGAAAAGAACTTTGCCTACATGCTCGGCAAACACTGGAGACATAGTTGTTATTCTCTTATGAACTGGCGATGAAACTTCAAATTCACGCTTCAGAATGAGAGCGGTGTCGATGTGGAAGGGTCGTTGTGTTTGGATGTGTGTCTCCCTCTATCTTCTTCTCACAAAAAGCACTAACAATAAATCTCTTTACTTTGAAGGTCTACAATACTGTTTCTTTCATACCTCCCTGGTTTCATATTGATAGAGCCGATTAGTCGTTCTAAAATGCAACCCGTGAAGCGGCTGGGTGACGTTCGAAATCTTCTCTCTGGAACAATTCACAAAATGTCTAGCTTCACTCACATTCAGGGAAGCATTCAGGGGTTACCAATCTCATAAGTGCCGCTTGTTTGATGTAGGGCGGACAATGAGACAGCCATCAGGAAGAGAAGCGTCATGTCGAGCTTGAACGACAATTCGAGCAACACTACCAGTCGCGCTCATGCCACCCTTGTATCCATTCAACGTGAAACCGAGAATTCAGTCTCGAAAACTGTGCAAACTGGACTAAGCACAGCAATTGTTTCAACGGAGATTACGGAGCAATTGGACCCCATGATCTCTGCTCTTACATTAAGTATTCAAAACGGCTAACTTCCACAAGTTTTTGCTGATCGAAAACTATGACGCAGTGCAGAATCGACTCTAGATTTGCGTGTGATTGTCATTGTTTGAATTGCAAGCGCGAAGAAGCGCGTGCATTTGCAGTTTCAGCATTTCTTGATAAGCGATTTCATTTACCGTGACTATTGATCGAACTGTGCCCTTGAAACGTTTGAATGCGATGAAAGCGTACACGTCGCAGGACCATACTCTGCAATGGGAATACAACATGATGGAATGGAGCCGGATTCCAGGAGCAACTTGAGAAGCACAAAAACACGCATCCGAAGAAAACGGAGCCGTCACAGAAACGATTCAGGTGCCTTCGTGCTTCTAAAGCTCTTGTTGAACACAAACCGTTACGTAAAAAGCCAAAGTGGAACTAGCACCTGTACTCGCAATAGAAATTGAACTACGCAGGTCTTGAAACGGTTAACTCAACACAACATGTCCAACAAGCATTGGCGTCACGTTTCCTAATGGACTTCACTGATTTGAGGTGTTAAAAAAACTTGAGACGGCAGGTAGCTTTTCTTTTCAAAGCTTTTTGAACCTGACAAGTGCTAATTCTGGGCGACTTCTTTCTGATCGCTTCCAGTCAATAGACTGGGTTTCAACGTGAAACGATCCTTTCAACAAAAGAAATTGTCCACACCACATAGTAGATAAGAATCGTACCAAGTGTTGCGAAAGAAGGAAACAAATCCGCCGTCTGATAAATATGTACAATATTTTGAAACGGTTGAGATTCGTAAACGTGTTCCTGGAGCTTTAGTTGTTGAATTCAACCGGAGACACCACAAAGCGACTCCTCATTCTGAACTGGCAACTACAGAGTTCTTGAAACGGCTAACTTCATACGTTGCTTGAGCACCTGACGTCACAATGCGATGAAAGTTCTGGCTTCTTTTCTTCAGTTCTAGGAGAGATACTGGCGCCACGCTACCTTGTGACGAGTCTGCATTGCTTGGCACATTCACGGAGTTCCGATTTATTAGAATTGAAAATCTAACGGTTCGGGATAGACGCGCAAGACGCTAGACGCCCGGCTGCGAAGGGTTTCCAAATTGTTTAGTCAGCTGAAGGATGCTTGAGAGAAGATGGGTGAACCCTCTTCCCTAGCACTACTCTGATCGTCCTCTTTTAGCCTCGGGAGACGGCTGCAACTCACAATATGTTTCTCGCTAACCCTCAATTTTTGTGAGGAAGCGAAAGAATCTTCGAATGAGGGCAAAGCCTAGTAAGGAAAGAGCCATGCGCGAAACAGTGGTTGTCCAAAAGCACTCCTCCCCTTCCAATCCTATTTACCGAGACGTTCCCCATATTAAGACGCTCACGTATTAGAGTCCTTCTTTCGACCTTTCTTTTCTTCAACGCGTCCTCAAGTGATTCGCAAAAGTGGTTATCGAGGAGGAAGGAGAAGGTCCTTCGAGGTTCAAGGCTGTCTCCTCCAACTTCTCGTTCTCAATCGTTGCATGCGCTGAGTCTTTTTCTCTCTTTTTTGAGTCGTTGAGAGGCCAATCAGTTGACGGTTTCGAAACTTCTTCAAATGAAATTTTCTGCATCAGCAACGATAGAGTAGACGATGAGTTCTTGAAACTTTACTGTTGTTGCATTGCAGTTGCAGTTGCATTCACTTCTGCAAGATTCTTTCCCAGCACGAAGTTGTGACTTAAATTAAAAAAGAGAATCGGTTCCATTTCTCAGTTTCTTGCCGCGATCTTGTAAGCTAGGAGTTTATCGGTTTCAAAAGAAGTGAAACTGCAAATGTTCGGGTTCGACGCGCTGGAAGCGATTGCGAACTGTATCCAAATTGTTTAGTGAGCTGAACGATGCTGGCAAGAAGATGGATGCACCCTCTTCCCTAGGACCACTCTGATCGTCCTCCCTCTCTAGATTCGGAAGACGGCTGCAGCTCACAATACACTGCTCGTCTACCCATTGTGCGCTGAAGATCATCAACTACGGCAAACCAAAACACTCCTATCTATGATACCATGATAATTCCTGAATTCATCGATTGCGGCTCATGCCAAGGACGAGAACGATGGACGGCACAAGTTGAAAATCGAGTGCTAACCCCGTGTCGGTTCCAAATTATTGCACTGCATCACCCGGATAAATTCATTATCATTTATCAAGAAAGAAACAAGCGGTTCTATTGTACGCTGCTTTCCTTCTCCCAATCCGTGTAGTAATCCCACCTGTCGAAGAAGAGAATGGAAAGTATACTGGTGAGACGAGCAAGCCGTGCTAAAGTTCTACTCGTGAAGCCGCGCGGCGACGTGAGAAGTGTTGTGTCTGAAATGTAGTTCATATGAGCCTGACCCAATACTCAACAGCTATGCATGTGAACAAGAATGACTCGCGCAACATTCTCAACGCGAATTTCATTTTCCATGAAAACCGACATTTGCAGGGAACAAATACCAACACAGCAATTTCATCGATTCTTGTTATTCATACACTCATTGAGTGAAATGTGATCTTGCAAGCTAGGAGTTTATCGGTTTCAGAAGAAATGAAAATGCAACGGTTCGGGGTAGACGCTCGAATGCGCATTGTTTCCAAATTGTTGAAATGTGCTTGTCATCTCATGATGTCAATCATATGTCGGTTAGTGAAGAAGAAGCATTGCATTCCGTCCTTGATGTTCACAAAACTTTGGCGGATGTCACGCGCGCTCCGTGCCGTGTTCGGCACGGAGCGCGCGTGACGGCCGCCAACAAGAGAGAATGATGAGGGAGCTGCAAAAACAGGTTCGCTCATGTCCGGAGCTTTCCCAAGACGGCACAAACTGAGCCTTCTTCTCTCTCTTTGTGTCGTTGAGGGACCAATAAGTTGACTGTTTCGAAGCCCTATGAAGTAAAATTTTCTGCATCTGCAATGATCAGGGAAACAGTCACTCATGAAACTTGATTGTTGGTTAGCTTTTGCATTCAGTTGTGCACACGACTTGTGAAGGACCAGGAGCCAACTGGCACTTCAAAGGAATGTCGACAAGTGATTCTTTCATCAGATTTTGCCATAAATACCAGCGAAAAACCATTGTTGACATGGTACAACCTCCCGGGCATCAAATCTATAAATGACAGTTTCGCGGAATGAGAAGGGGCCTCAAGTGACTGACAAGAACAATAATTGCCATTGTTCAGACGAAGCTGAAACCGCGCAGTTCCTTGTCGCCTTGGAGTTTCAATTTTAACGTTGTGATTCGACCGCTTTCGACCTTTTTCGCTTGCTTTCGCGGGAGACCATCAATGCCAGTTTCGGATAGACAACGAAGAGCGAGTTGGGCCAAGAATAATTGTGCAGGGCCAGTGGCCTGCTGCGATTGAAAAAAAAAGATTTCTCTATCCAGGGGAAAACCTTCATAAAAGAATCTTGAGGAGAAATCAAATGGCTTTCTAGCACTCTGCTCTTCACTGAAATCGAATTGATATTGGTGGACGAGAGAGAGTCATTCTAAAACGCACCCCGTGAAGCCGTACGGTAAGGTGTTCCCTTTGAGGCAACACATGAGCAACTTCCAACCAGGCGCATTGTAAACAGCCCGCTCGACTTGAGGTCCACTGCCAGTTTCAAGCACTCAAAGAAAAGCGGGACAAGTCGAGAAAGGTTGCAAAGGACCAGCAGCCAACTGTCACTTCAAATCATTTGCAATAAAGATTCGTTTGATTCGATTTAGCTATGCGCTCAGAATGCATTTGTTGACGCTCTAGCAGACACCCGGGCATTGATTGGAGACGTGAGAGTTTCGTGGAATGAAAAACAAAAGGGGGATACCTCGACTGGTTTGAAGAACAATCTTTCCTGTTCAGGCGAAACTCAAACCGCGCAGTGCCATACAGCTTTCAAAGAGTTTCGATTTCCAGTCGTTGATTGTTGAGTGTCCAGTGTGTAAGGACAACTTCAATTTCCTGGGAATGATTCCTGAATTGATCAAACTAAGCGAGAAATTCTAACATGAGACTCGTGAAGCCGCGCGGTGACTTTTTAGTGTCTGAAACGGTAATCATGAGACTTGCAAAGAAGCGTATTCTAACTAATCAGCGACTGACAACGGAGGGACTTGAAGAGAGAGGAGAACAGTCGCGCCGGGTCGACCGAGGTTTGATGAGCAGGCAAATGTTTTCTTGTCATACAAGTCGTGTGAGAGCATTGAGTCTACAGAAACTCGATGACTGTCAAGGAATCAAAGCTCAATTACTTGCAGCAATCTTCTAAGCTAGGAGTTCGTGGGTTTCAGGGGAAATGAAAAGCTTAATGTTGATATGAGGCAGCCGTAGTTTTGTGAATGCGGCGCAGAAAAATGTGACTGAGGTTGTATGGCTGAGCATCTCTAATCGAGACACCAGCTGTTTCCGTAGTCTTGTTGTGGATGGGCTCGAGTGAAGAAGACTCAGTGATTTTTGGCACTTGCGACGACTCCAAGGCGGCTGCCTGGCTATTTCTTAGAAAGGGAATACAACGTGACGGGGACAGCGACGAGAGGCGGTATTGATGCGGATGAAGCATAGCTGAGCGATTCGGATCCTTCTGTGTTTTGAAAAACTCTGCTGAACTCAACGGACGGCCAAGGAAAAACTGAGTTGTCACAATTAATGACGGGAACTAGACTTTATGAAACGGCGAACTCCTCATAAAGCGTGAAGTTGCAATTGGGTGAAGTTCTTGCTCTTATTCTTCAGTTCTAGGTCAGGTACTACCATCACGCCTTGCTCGCTCAACTGTTGCTTGTTTGCTGAAAAACTGCGCAGTTGAAATATTTCACGCGACATAGAAAACGAATCGAACTTCCGGAACTTTCCCACAGCAGCGCCGCAATTGTTCTTCTTTTATTAATTCGCGGTGAAGCGTTCAATTCGCGTCAACATGAGAGTCAGTCAAAGTGTAAGCGCGAAGAAACGCGTTTATTTAGTTTGAACATATCCAGTGTGCAAAGGCGCGAGGCTAACAAGCATCACTGGTGGCGAATTCTCGTCGCTCACTTCAACTTCTGCTGAAACCCGCATTTACAGGAAGAGGAATACCAAAAGAATGCACGCTCATCGCTATCGAGGTCTTCATGGAAGGTTTGGTGGGAGACAACGTTTGTTAGAAGCAGCCGGAGAACCACTTTCCTCTCCCTTCCAACCAGACAGTGAAGAAACATGAAGATCAACGTGCTTCGTCATTATTGTGTGACACAGCCGAACCGGAAGTCGCGCTCGTCGCCGCGCCGGGACAGTAGAGGCTAAATAGACGAGCAGAAAAAAAAATGCTCTCTCGTGGAAGAAGTCATGTGCTGAGAAACTTCATGAGAATCGGAAAATTTCTCAGTTGCCATGATTTTGAAAAAAACTAGGAGCTTATCGGTTTCAGAAGAAATGAAAATGCAACGGTTCGCGGTAGACGCTCAATTCCGTCTTGTTTCCAAATTGTTGAACGATGCTTGAGAGAAGATGGATGAATCCTCTTCCCTAGCATCGCTCTGATCGTCCTTCTCTCTTCTAGAGTCAGAAGACGGCCGCAACTCACAATCCATTGCTCGTCTACCCACTGTGCACTGAAGATCATTAACCGTAAACCGAACCGTTACTTGCGCTTCCAACCAGCTTTCTTTTCAAATTCCGGGACAAGTCGGGCCTTGCTCGCGACAGGCCTGTATGGAAGATTTGATTATTACAGAGAACGTCTTATAAGTGGAATCTTGGATTGCTTGCAATAATGTGTGAATAGAAGAGATTTTTTCAACCTCAAAATTTTTTTGACGCAGCTTCCTCGCTGTCAGATTGAATGGGCACCATGTTCACGTGATGGCCACTGAAAAGAGGGAATGAACAGAGAACGCCGGTAAAATGCGAAGACCCTTGTTGTTCGTTGCTTTGTCTATCACAGTTCCCATCTGCTTTCTGAGAGTGACACGCTTAGCTACCTAGAGAGAGTATTGTTGAACTTCCGCGACAATCCAGAAGTTATTATGGCGTTTTTTTTTCACGTCGAGCTGTCTTTCCGGTTGAACTTTCGTTGTGAGATGTTTGTAGGACTGTGGTACCACTTCCACACTGGCGACAGAACTCATGTTTTTATTTTAAAACACCCTGAAACTGACAAGTGCTCTGCGGGCCACTTTCTGACCGCCTTCATAATGAACAGGTCGCATTCGGCATGTTCGTACGACGGTGACCGACAAGAGAGAATAAAGAGCGAGAGACGAAGGCCGACTGTTTCAATTGCATCGGAAGTCTTCCGACGCTGTCTTTCACAGCTTCGTCTGAACCGTTCCCAAATTCTCCGCAGGACTGCATTGTTCACTCAAATTGTCCTCATGGTGTGTCTGATGAAATGCGAAAGACAAAGTGCGTTCAGCTCAGTCATCCAAATCACGTGAAACAAAACAGAATCGGCTGTGTCCAACACGCCCGGCAACAAATGTTTTCCTTCTTTCGATTTAAGATATGAATTCACGTTTCTGCAGATGCTGTTGGAAGCAGAATTGGTGGATCGAACGACGCGCGCTATTGTAAATCATCAGGTCTCTGTCTACTGCTTCTTCAACAAACACATTGAAACTTCAAAATCCGAATTTCGAAGCAGTCTTTGGAAAGTAACACTGGGCGAGAAGTCAGTAAATGATTCCGAAAATCTGAAATTGTTGAAACGGTAAAACGACGCAAACCATCGTTGAAACGGTAAAACGACGCAAACCATTGTTGAAACGGTAAAACGTGTTGTTGAAACGGCGAAACGACGCAAATCTACCCACTTTCAATGAAGATCATCAATCATCAGTAAACCAAATCTACGCATGATAGAAGATATCTTGAACCACGTTCTTTCACGAAATCCCCAGCAACCAAGTCTCACGAAGGAGATGCCAGCTTTACTTCTGACACTTAACATTGAGTTGACTGCATCCAATTGGGCACGATTGTTCTCAACACAAAGCAGTGACATGACCGTTTTCGAATTTCTATGAAAGGTTTGTCAGAAAAGCGCTTCATTCAAGAGGAGGTTCACCGTCTGTTTCAATCACACAAAGAAAATCAGCATGAGCGAGGAAGAGCTGTGAAGAGCCGGCCAGACGCCGCTTCAAAAGATATAGAACACGTATTTGTTTTATCCGATTTGACCACACCTGCGAAGGACAACTGTCGACTCTTCGAAACGGTCAGGCCCCCCTTTCTCTCGATAGATGCGTCAGTTGCCTTGTTCTACCTCGTGCTCACTCCCTTGTCATAAATCTCGCTTTCGACAAGGTCAACGTGGGGCGAGGCGGGGAAGAGAGTGAAGGTGGCACCCCAAGGAAGAGGAGACCAGCCACACCTGCCTCGTGGCAGAAGAACAACCACAAAGAGAGTTCTTTCTCTTGAAGATGAAAACAAAGTTGCCCCTGCCGGGCGAGGAGAGCCGTCAGAGGCAAGAGCGTCGATGAAATTCGAAGACCCAAAGTATTCGTTGCTTTGTCCATCACAATTCCCACCTGCTTTCTGAGAGTGACACTATTAGCCATCCAGAGAGAGTTATGTTGAACTTTCGCGACGACGGGAGTAATTGTGCCGTTTTATGCCACGCCAATTTCAATTCAACGTGAAACCGACGTTTAAAAACAGGAAATCGTCCACGCCACGTGAATTGCGCAGCTGATGTTCATATTCTCTTAAAATCAGAACAAGCACAAGCACTGGCGCAGCGCTTCGTTGTCGACTTCACTCAAGCGAACTTTACTCAAACTTATAACCAGACGCGTCTTGAACATCTAATGTGAGCAGTCTTGACTGTGCCGTATGCTAGTGGCTTGCTTGAAAATTCATTGAAACCCAGAAGGAAGAGTGCAGCGCTATCTTTCGCAGACAATCTTTAGCATTCAAGCGAAGCTGCATCGGCGCAGTGCCTTGTCTTCAAAGAGCTTGCAAGCAGACTTGTTTTATCCAACTTGACTACACCGTTAAAATATCGCTGCTATTGTTCACGCTGTAACAGATCTCCCGGGCACCAATTTCATACTTGAGAGTTTCGAGAAATAACAAACAGGGCCGACGCCGATTGGTTTGAAAAAAAAATATCCGTTTTTATTGGTGCCACATTCTCATAATGCAATTCAAGTTCCATTGAAACCACCTCTTCCGACTTAAGCTTTTACTGGATAAAACACGAGACGGCATTGATGGTGCGACCGAGAGATTCTAAAACGTTTTGCGTGAAACCGCGCTGACATTCGAAATGTCTGAAGCATCACATTCGAGCAGTTCCCTCTAAAATTGCGAGTCAGAGAGAGTTCTGTTGAGCTTGCGCACATTCAAGGAGCAGCCCTGGAGCCACAACAACAGCGTACGCAAGGACTCCACTTACTTCAACTTAGGCTGAAACCGACATTTGCAGGAAGAGGAATACTAATAGAATGAATATCGTCATCGAACTGTCCGTTCTCCTTTTCAAAGCACTCTGAAACAGACGAGTGCTCCTTCTCAACAAGCTACTTTCTGAGCGCTCTTACATTGAATGGGCCGTGTTCAACACGACATACGCGTGACGGTCAGCAGCAAGAGAGAATAGAGAGATAGCAGCGGTGATAGGCTGCTTTAATGTGTCGGCAGCCTTTCCAAAACATTTTTCTCACATTTGCAAGAACTTCACTAGGAAGAAGAGCTTGTCTGGATGAACTAATTCAGCCAAACTCAACCGTGAGTATCATAATGGCGCCACTAGAGAATCACGCAACGAGACTATTGGACTCATGAAACAACTAACTCCACATGAAGTGCGTGCGTGGAAAGTCAAAATTCGATGAAAGTTCGTGGCTTCTTTTCTTCTGTTCTAGGGCGGGTACATGTCTTAATGACGGATGTCACACTTGGCGTGGAGGGGTCGTAGAGTAATTGGTCACTCAGAAATGGCCACTGGAACATAGAGTATGCGAAACGGTGAATTCCACACAATGTGTCGGCGCATGAGGGGTCACAGCTCGATTCAAGTTCTTGTTTCTTTTCTAGAGTTCCAGGAGCGTGGCCACTACAGCTCAAGAAGTTTGTTAGTTTGACCCGCGCGAGAACCGCTGCTCTACTCATGAATGAAATCAGAATTGCTCTTCCCAGTGAACACTCTCTGCCTGAAACGCCATTCACATGAGCAACTTATTGTACAATACAAATGCAGTAGAGTGGCCTTGCAGTTTCAACCTTTTTCATAAGCAGAATCTTGGATTACTTCCAATAATGCAAGGATAACGTTGCGGGCTTGCCTCTCAACAGTGCTTGCAAAGCTACCGGACACTAAACCTGCTTCTATGCAAGGAGTTTTTACAGTTTCAGCGCACGATTACTCTTCTTATTTTAAAGTCGGCCATCTCTGTCACGCCTTCTCACAACTCAGCCTAAACTTCTTGCTACAATAACAACATAAAAGAAAAATTGTATGAGTGAACCTCGTCAATGGAGGCCTCACAATCATTCGTATACGCATTTAGATTGAATGCCGTATTAGGAAAGATGTGCGCGTGACGATCACTAACGAATCATGGAAAACGGAGACTGAAGAGAGAGCGCGAAGTCTCGTTTGCTAGCATCTTCAAAGAAAGTCTGCATGGCTGAAGCTACAGAGACCGCGTCGTTGGATTTTCAATGCAAACAGCGAAGGAAGCGTTGATTTTTGACAATTGCGAGACTTGCAGGTGATGCATTGACTTTGAAAGACACGGACAATAACGGAGCAGTGAGACTGAACCCAGCCATATTGTGTTCACAAAACCAGCAAGTCGACGTCGGTCATCTATGAAGACGAAAGTGTAGAAAATGAAGCAACTATTCGAGCAGACACTTGCTATTCCAACCAGCTTTTGATTTCAAAACACTCTGAAGCTGACAAGTGCTACTTCTCGCCGGACCGCTTTCTGATCGGTTTCATACCGAACAGGTCATGTTCGGCATGCTCGTTGACGGTCACCGACAAGGGAGAATGTAGAGCGAGCCTCAAACCCCTACATATTGTATTTGATGGTTGCCGGATGGGAAGCAATGTGGAGGAAGCAATGGCGGATGGGAATGAAGTGTAGAAGAGTCGATGGTTTTTTGTGAAATTGAAGGTCTGCAAGACGGTGCACAAGCTTCGGAAGGCAATGAAGACGACGATGATAGAACGGTGAGACTGCAGGGAGACGAATGCGAGTCTATCAACCAGTTATTTCACTCGTCGTCATCGAAGCGCTTTCACGGTTTCACGTCTTTCATTTCCATCCGGCAAACGCTTGAGGATGATTGTACCTCTCGTTGGAATTCAAGCACGTAAGGCAGTGGCAAGATGATTTTGACGTCGCAGCGTTCTTGACGATGTGCGCCACCTAGGCAATGCGTTGCAAAATTTGGTTGGCCCTCGCGTTCTTCTTTTTGACGCTCCGCTTCGGCTTTCTTCTTCTCTTGAAGACGCTCGTAGACAACCTGATAAACGCGAAACGAGCTCACTGCCGGTTCTAGGCCACACGTTGACGTTAATCATTCCCTACTGATGCGAAGAGTCACATCGCGTCTCCCTCGGGTTTCTCGCCCATTATGTCTTGGAGACATCGGCTTCGGAAGGAACTGTAAACGCGCCACGAAGCGAGAAGCGCAGTCGCGGTCTGGAACACTCGGTGTTTCCAACTCTCTTGTTCAACTCAAGCACCGACCACGGCCGTAAATTGACTGTTTGTGTTTTTTCAGATCAGAAAACGAAACCGACAGTTGCATTAGACAAACACTAGCCAACGCAATGAACAATTCCATTCATCGGCATCGAAGTGCCTTCACGGTTTCACGACGTTTGTTTTCCTCGGTCAAAGGCTTGAAGGCGATGGCTTCTTCTTTCTTGTTTGAACTCAAACAAAGTTCGAATTGAAGACTTTGACCGAATGAGGTGAGCAGATGTGTGAACTCCTCGAAAAATCTCCAACCTTCCCTTAACCGTGGGGTGGAAGTTGAATGACGATTCTGCCATTGCAGAGTCGTTGAAATATTGTAGAAAGAAGCGAAGACTCTCGATTTCGTCTTATGTGCGCCTCCGAGGCAGCGCTAAAAGTCACAAGCCGATTCAAGGACAGACACTGGCGTCATTCTTCTTTGTCAATTGCCCCCAGTCAAGCTGCTCGCCTTGTTGCTCACGCCTTACTCTCTTGCTTGAACGGATGCACTTCAATTTTCAATTAGTCCAGAAACTGTGAAGTCCGACTTCTCCGATGGACCACATTCTGATCGCTCTCAAATGAATGGGTCGTTTTCGGCGCGATGTGTGCGTGACGGTCACCAACGAGAGAGAATGAAGAGCGATGGGGAAGGTAGGTTGGTTTAGGTGGGTTTGGAGAGTTCCCTCTTCTTATTCTCTTCGTGCTTTCTCCTAAAATCGGCACCAAAGAAGTTTGCGGAGTCAGCCGTTTCATAAATGGCAAATATATTTCAGCCGTCAACGGAAACGATGAAAGCAGGTGTCGATGTTTGGGTAAAGAAGGAAAATTGGTTAGATTGCAATGCGGTGCAGTTAGTGTCAGCTCGATGGAAATTCTTGACACAAACTGTGACGGAAAACTCAAGCTCAACTAGCACCTTTAATTTCAACACATAATAGTAACTGAACTCTAGAGCTCCTGAAACGACTAACTCGCCGGTGAACGTGACGAAAGAGTTCTTGTTTCTTTTCTTCAGTACCGGAATAGGCGATTGCGTTTTCAGTCGAATGGCTTCTAGATTGTGAAGAAAACGCTCGGAGCTTGAAAAGTCAAAAAAAATTTCAGTCGCGAGACGAACAAAGGGAAGAAAGGAACTTCACCAACATTTTCAAGCTTTACTGGGGGCCGAAGTTGCTCCTCTCTCTTGAATCCCCGGTGAAACTTTGAATTCGCACTTCTGAACTACAATATAATGAAAGTTCTTGCTTCTTTTCTTCGCTTCTAGGATAGACAATGGGGGTTCTCGAGCGAACGGCTGTTATGAACAAAACGCTCGGCGCTTGAAAATTCAACAGATGTTTCGGTCACGAGACGAAGAGAATGAAAGGAACTTCGAGAACAAACTCAGGATTTACTGGGGACACAGTTGCTCCTCTCTTATGAAATCCCAGTGGAACTTTGAATTCACGCCTCAACGTGAGATTTTTGTCGATGTGGAAGTCTCGTTGTGTTTGGACGTCGTGCATGCCTTCCTCAATCTCTCTTCACAAAAAGCAGTAGATCTCATCAATTAACAAAACGTCTAACTCCACACTGGAATGTATCGGATGGAAAACAAACTTCGCTCAATTTTACTCAACGAAATCGCCAACAACGGAAAACAGGTCGTAATGATGGAGCGAGCGAAACGTTCTAAACTACAGCACTTGAAGCAGCGCGTTGAAGTTCGAAATATTCTGTCTGAGGCATCGTATTCGGGCGCGACCACGCGTCTCGTCAAATCGCCCCCGGCGCGAAGCGCCGGGGGAAGTTTCCTTTGGTCGGCTCTTTTACTCTCCTTCAGATCTGAAAACTCTCAGTTCCGGCGACCCAAGCAACCTTTTGAGCCGCTCTAAAGCGCATTGTCAATGCGACTACTTCCTCTACACGCCAGTTTTTAAATCTCAGAAAAAAGTGGAATCCCAGCTGAGAACTGAAAGTTTTCAGAGTTCTCAAATTTTTCTGTTTGTTTGTCTGTCACGCAGAAGGTTCTAGAAGCTTTGTGCGAAGCACCTCAGTACTACCTCCCGCCTCATTCAGACGTCAATATTCAATACAGAGCAGACAGAAAGGCTACACTAGGCACAGGGTTTTATAGACGTTTCCGGAAGCCCAGAGAATGTGTAGAATAGGTTCTATCATATGAACGGTAGTGAACCCATCACAAAAGGCTTCCTGTTTAGCCAACATTACAGGAATACAGCAGACAAGAAGAAGCCGAATTTCATTTCCTATCACAAGTATCAGTATAATGGCGAAGGTGACGGACACAAAGCGATGCCGACGTGACTTCAAGGGCGCAATCAGCTTTGACTTGAGCTTATTGGGCACGCAGCCCTACTACGTGAGGGTGTGGCTCATGCAAAAAACCTAAAACTAAAACCCGACGATACGAGCTGTTCCGTAGCACTCTGACCGACTGTTTATTGAGACTTTCCGTTTAATTACGAATCACTTAAAATGTCAGAAGTGTCGCAGGCGCCCTCAACCTCGTTCGTTGACTTTGTCTCAGATTGGCATGGTCGAAGTATCTGACGGGATTAGAGGCGGAGAGGGAAGACCTGAGTTGCGACGACATCAGATCGCGTCACATTGTCTTTGTCGTCAAGAGGTTTCTCCAATTCCTTGGGATGGATCCTCGGTTTGATCTGCAACTTCTCCATGCTTTCAATACCCCGACGAGAAGCTCACGTTGGCCTGATTGTAAAGAAAAGAAAAAAGAAAAAGTAGGAAAAAGATAAAGAAAAGCTTATGTGGATTGCCGGCGCTAGCGCAATGACTCGGCGCTTTGCGCTGCTGCCCGGCGGGTAGTGCCGTCACCGACGCCGCGCCCTCCACGCGCACCATAACCCGACGACTTCGCGACGGGCTGCTCCGGAGCCTCCGCCTCATGCTCCTCCTCATACTCCTGGAAACATGCAATTTCTAGACGTTTTTTTACACGAGCATGACTCTTGCGCCCGTCCAACTTGCATTGCTGGAGCAACGCGGATGGTAGCCCCAGTTACCCGTGCTCCCTCGCAGGTCCGTTTATCTGCCTGGCCTGCGTTGATGAAGGGATCAAAGTTTTTATGGCTCATGCGAGCTCGCTTTCTTTGCCTGCGTCGACGTATCCGTCTAGAGCGAAGTGAGAGCAGCTGAGGCGATGTGCATAACCTTTCCAAATGCTAAGCTTTCGCAGTTACAACAGGTGAAATACAGGCTCACGGCTAAATAAAGCGGGGGTTTCGCCTTTGTCAAAGTTTACGTGCAGCTACCTGCAATCTTTTCATCCCTTTGCTTCGTAGAAATGTGGCCGTCTCTTCCGCCCCTAGTATTCGCCCAAATTCTTCTTTTCTCAACGACCAAAGTTTCCGCTGCCTTCAGCTTCGTACAACCTGATGTGTTGAAATTGACGGTGATGGACGTGAAGTCAAATGTCAGTTTACTCTCTGGCAGGTTAAGTCCGCCTTCCTGGGAAGAATTTTATTCAACAATTCATGCTGAAGTTCATCTTGTGAATGACTTTGGAAGATCGTGCGAAGGAGGAAATTCCACGGCTAATAGGACATTAACTAGTGGTCACGTGGTCCGATTTCATCATTGTCTAAGCGATTTCGGAGGCAACAAATCCTTTCTCGGCTACGACATTCAAGTCAAGAAGAAGGCCGTACCAAAATTGGAGCTTCTCGCGACGATTCTTCAGGAATTCAACCTGAAACCTTTTGATTTCGGCGATATTGAGCTGTCTGGCGGCGAGAAAGAATTTGTAGATGCGGCCCTAGAAGCGATTCTCAACACGACTTGGATATTCAATACGGTTACACTGAATGTAGAGAAGGCGCCGAGCTTCGAGCTACTCGACCGTCAACTTCGGCAATGGGACGATCTTTACATCACGACCTCCGCGCTTACCGTCTGCATCACTGAAGAGCCGTACCCGTTCATCTCGGATGCTTTCTATCGTCAAGAACACGTTCGCCTGACGCTTGTCCTGAATATTTCGGCATTAGAGACGAACATAACCGACGAAACTCTTGCAAGTTTGCATATGATCTATTTACGACTCGGCCGCGCGCCGCTGGTGACGCGAGCGGGACTTCGAAAGTGGATCGACGCCGGTTTGGACCCAACGCCGGAGCGCTTCGAGTGGGACACCGACAGAGTTCTTCTGGCGAAATGGGCGTTTGTACCAGACGAGCAACTTCTTCAAGGCCTCAACTACACGATGAACAAGGCGGCGACGACTGAGAACTTTACACTATGGATCATCCAAGCTCAGCGTCCACAATGGGATCTTTCTGTGTGGAACTTCAGTGTCAGAACGACAACCAATTCAGAGCACGAGGTGTGGCTGAATCTGGACTGGAACCAGGCTGTCTCGGAGAGTGAAGAGACGCCTCAAACAGAGGAAGGAGATGAAGTGCATGGAGGCGCCTCATGCATGTCGGGCTCCCTATTTCTTCTTATCTGTTGGCTGCCACATAATCGGTGACTGCCGTGTTGTTGTAAGTACATAAAAAGCGCACAAATAACAACAATTTTCGACGTCGACTGGAGTTCTCGGAATGAGCGCCACGAATTCTTCAAGAATTTCCCCGCCCCTTCCCAATGGTGTTCCGACATTAATGACTTTGGAGAAAAAAAATACATGACAAACTACTGCTCACGTCACATTCACCCGATGTGCGCCTTCTATTTCAGCTAATTGAGTGCCCACAACATCCTACAGCAACAATTGAATGATGAGGAGAAAGAGAAAGGGAAGTGGAAAGAGATTCATGGCGCCATTGTCCCCCCACTCATCTCCAAGCTTTATGTGCATTGCCAGATAAAGCTCTTCTCTCTCCTTCTGCAGAGGAGTTGCAGTAAACATTGGAGGAGAAGAGCGTCGTCATCGCAGGATTCAGAGTCCTGAGTACTAACCGCTAAACTACGAGCTGATGGTAGAAAACATGTCAATTGCTTGGTTTTGAGCGTCTTCTACGCCAAAAAAATGTCACCCGAAAGGGCGAACAGAAGAAAAAAAGCGTTCGCTTGCTTTCCACTAGACCCGATAACAGTCAGCAAGAAAACTCTCACAGCGTGATCTGAAATTTGTTTTTTTCAATCCTAGTACCTAACAATAAACAATTTTCACATGGCATAAGTTTGTGTTTAAGCTGGTTATATGAGGGCTCAACAAAACGACACCGGCTTACAATTAGGCGTTGCCTTTGTGTATGCTGTGCTCATTTAATTGAACGCCAGCGCTCAAGAACTTCAAGAAAATTTGTAATGCTGTTATGCGGTCATCCGCAGTAGCAACAGCTGATTGTGAGACCTCTAGAACAACTTTTCGCTCTCTTCAGAAACTCTCTCATAATACCAAGAAAGCCCCAGAAAGAGGCTGTAGCCATCGGAAGTTCTCGTAGGTTCTTTTAAATAATTAGGGCGCAGTTGCTGTCGACTATGTCTTTATTTCATCTGCCGAATGATATCGCGAGAACAGGGCTGGAACGCAAGAAATAATCCAATAGAACTAGAGAAAATCCAATTAAAATGCTCGATTGCCGTGGAAGACTGGAAGGCGATAAGTCATCTAGGCGATGCTGTTTATGCGTTCTTAAGGTTGTCTCCAAACGGTTGCCCTGAAAATATTCCAACAGTCAGTCAAGATCGAGGCGTGTCGTGAACATTTTAATGTTGAAGATGCCATATAAGACTCTCCGGTATGGCTGAGTTAACATGACAATAAGAATGCAAGTCATCGGTGCGTGAAGGCTTGAGATCGCCATCGCCATATTTACAATCTCTAAAAAAGGTAAGACTTTGTTTCAGTTTATCCTCATGCCCTGCGAGTTTGCTGGTGCAATGTACGTATAGCTTGTGCTCAGAATGTAGAGGAAGCACCCAACAGGAAATGCTAGAAATGCCATTGGAACAGCTGCCTGAAACAATTGACAGAGGAACTTGAAGACGAACAATAATGAGCAAACGGCAAATCGCCACTCGGCTCGCACGATACGTCCGTTCACTCAATTGCTGGTAGCGAACGTTGACATTGAGTGTCATGATGGATGCTGTAGTGAAGAATGCCATGAGCTAAAGAATAAATAAAAAACTGATCGATGCAAATTTCCTTGCCAAACCGCAAACGATATTGAATGCGAAGAAGATCCAGCGCGAGTACCACCACGATGCACTCGCGAAATGTAGCTAGACAGCTGCAAAGTTTACAACAAAAAGTTTTTTTTTTTCGCCAGCATTTCTTTGAAACTCCTCGATGAAGAGCAGGTGAAAGTGGAACTTTTATCTCATTTGACGAGCACTTCACAAGACCACCACATAACTTCGTCTGGCAATTGAAACACACTCCAAATTGTGGCCGTTCACTTGATCTAGCCAACGAAGCCATTGTCATTACTCGAGAAGTAGTGAATGTAAAATTAAAAGAGAAATCCTGACGGCTGCCAGCCGTTTCACTCACAATCAGCAGCTCTCACATCTCCTCATTACTAGAGCTTCAATAATGACAAACAAGAACAATAATAATTTGATTAAGGTGGCGACAATTCTGGACTTGCCATGTAGGAACCCAAATTGAGTACAAGAAAAGAGGACATTTGTGCGAGATTTGAAATGTTGTGCTCTCGACGAGCTCGCAATTTGTCTTGTTGATAAAAGAATTTGTAGCAACCATAAACAACTCGAAAGAACCACAAGATGATGAGAAAGAGTGATGCAAGAAGAAAAGTGAGTCCAATGGCAGAAAAATTCTTGTTTGTTGGTGCCATCTCCATCGTCATTGACTGGTTGATGGCAACTTCAACGTCAATTATGGCGAAGAAACACGAAATGAGCATAGCAACGAGCAGGAATGTAAGCATGATTAACTGAAAAAATTCAGAATTCAACCGGTAGTAGGCTGACTTACGTAGAGCACGAGTTGCGGTAGCAGAAAAGCTCTCTTTTCAAAGCGGAGGCCACGGAAAACGCAATAGATTGCCAGGGCCTCGAGAATCCATGCAAGGAGGCAGATGACTTCGACAGCTAAAAGCGCTGTGAATAGCGGGTCGAGGAGTAGCTTCACGATCACAGCTACAGCTAGCATCAGACCGGACGCTACGGTAACAAATCGTGCTCCTTCCTGAAATTTGATAGTTGGAAGTTTTGAAGAGCGACGCAAACCTTGACATGAAAGAGTGCACATAAACATCGATGACCACAGTCGCATAGCTCAAACGGCACGATCGAGTCAACATCCTTCATGGTTGCCTAAAAGCTGCTTATGGAAAAACAGTAAAATTGAAGTGCAATAAGGGAGACGAACTTCGAAGAACACACGTTTGCAGGAGGCGTCTAGCCGCAGACTCCTTGCGCACAAGTGGCAAACCTTCTCCCCTCCCACCGAACACAAACCCTGGAGCGTCTCACTGCGTTGCGCACTAAAGCGACGGCTTTGCATGCATAAGAAATGCTACTTTTACTTCACTGGCCATCCACGAGACGTTGTTTGTGACTTCTAACATCCATGGCGAAGTTCAAAACACCCCATTTTGGGCCAAAATGGACAAAAATGGACCAACCCCGTGGTCCAACGC
>JAQIXL010001278.1:0-19255 GCA_034700245.1 Poikilolaimus oxycercus
ATTAACGATTTTTCGGTTTTTCTTCGGATTTTTCGGATTATTTTGTTCGGATTTTTCGTTTTTCGTTTTTCGGGTCCAAGAAAATTTTTCGCCCAGCTCTGCTGCTAACCAATTCAATGAGCAATTTCGCTCGTCGTCATCAAGATACCCTCACGGTTTCACGCTTTTTAGTTCAACCCGTTAAACGCTTGGCTTTCGATTTCTCATTGGAACTTAAACAAAGGCTCGAGTTAGATTCGTGCTTTAACGGTTTCAAGTTGTTCATCTCCATCCGTTAACGCTCTAGAACGACAATAGAACCAGATCTCTTCTCCTCTGCGTTCAAACAAAGGCTCAGGCACATAGATTCCTGTATTTCAAGACCTAGGTCTCGCTATCAGAATCACCTTTTGGAAAGGTGTTTCTGATATCGAGCTGTCGAGGCGGTCAGTGCGCCGCCACTTCAAAAGAGTCATGTGGGTGTTTAACACAAGGGAACGAAGAGTGAGCGTTGAGGGACAACGAAGGCTCTAACTGTTCGGAGATTTCCCAAACGATTGAGTCTCGCAAGCGCAACCTCCTTTGATGAAGCTCAAGCTTGTCTGTGTATTGCACATCGCGGTGCGCATGAAAGTACAATAGAAATATTTCGCTCATGCGACGCAAGAAATGAAATGAATTTCGCAGACTTTCTCGAAGCGGCGCTGCAATTGTTCTTTAGCGAAGAAACGCGTGTGGTTGCAGTTTCAACATTTCCTCATATGCGATTTCAATCATTGTTAGCGTTGACAGTGAACGCCAGTGTTGAAAAGTTTGAACACGAGGTGAACGCAATTATCGCAAGACAAGAACATTCTACATACTCGAGAGGCTTCTCTCACAACTCTTCTTCTTCTTCTTCTTCTTCTTCTTCTCGTCTTCTCTCCTAAAGTCGCCCTGAAAGAAGCTAAAGCAGCAACGTTTTGGTCATTCGTTGTTTCCAGTGCTCTCGCTCAACTCAAGCTTCGGCGTTTCTTTTATGTATTCGACTGAAGAAGACGGAGGCGGTATTCATGAAGCGAGTGAGTCGTTTTCGAATGCAACCCGTGAAGCCGCGCGCTGTTAGAAATGTTTTGCCCGAAAGTTATTGCTCCTTTTCTTCAGTTCTAGGGCAGATTGTACCATTACGCTTTGTTCTCGACTTCACTCGCTTAAGCGTGTTTGCCGAAGGCCGCAGTTGAAATATTTCATGCGACGTAGAAAACGAACTGAACGTCGGGAACTTTCTCAAAGCAGCGCCACAATTGTTCTTCTTTTATTAATTTGCGGTGAAGCTTTCAATTCGCGTCAACATGAGGGTCTGTCTAATTGTAGGCGCGAAGAAACGCGTGTAGTTGCCGTTTCTGCATTTCCCCATTCGCGATTTCATTTATCGTTGCCATTGATGGTCGGGGGAATCTTGGCGGTGAAGATGCACGACAATCAAAGTGCTTCGCCATAATTATGTGACACAGTCTAACCAGAAGTTGCGTTCGTCGCGCAGGTGTTTTTACAGTTTCAAACTCTTCATTTTTCGACTGTGAAACGTTTGAGTCCGTTAGAAGACAACGCTCTTCTTGTTCGAACTCAAATAAAGAGTGTCAAACAGACAGTTTAGTCAAAGCTCTGACCAAATGAGCTGACAATGAGAGGGATGAGGTCATCTCGGAAATCTCTAGCCCAACCTCAACCCTTGGAAGCAAGTGGAAACTTTTCTAGGCGAAAACTCAGAACGACATTGAGGGAGAGGCCGAGATGTTCTAAAGTGTAGTCCTTGAAGCCGCGCGCTGACATGCGAAACGTTCCGTCTGAAGCACCTCACCTGATTGTGAGCACAACATCGCACATCTTGAAATGCTTGAGCAATCATGACTGGTGCCGAATTTTCACAGCGCTCTTCAATTACCACTGAAACCGACATTTGCTGAGATAGATTACGAACAGAACGAACGAACGGAAGCATTGGTTAGAAAGAAATGCTCTTGGCAGAAAAACAGCAGATTCACCCACAAATCTAGTCGTTCAGCCGTTTCAATTTAGAAGAATATTCAAAGGTAACGGAACGCTACAATACCATTTGACCGTCTGTCACAAAACTTCAAATTCTTTCCACACGAACCAAGCCTCATTAAACAAAGTTTCGAGATTTCGCCCCTTTTTCTTCGGACGATTACGGATTGTGGGAGACTTTGAAGGCGTTCGAAAATTCCCTCTCTGCAAGGGTCGGTGGGCGCTCTCAAATCGGCCGTAAACGCGCGCGCACCTGTGTGGGCCTTTGGTTTGACTGGCTGTCAGCAGGGCCCTTCTTCCACCAAAATTGACCGTCTCCAAGGAGGAAACCCAGAATTTCTGCTTTTTGCCATCTCGATCAAGGTCTTTAAGGGTAAAAGGAGAAGAAGAGGAAAGCTGCACATTCCTTGACTCTGACGTGGCTCTCCTCGCTCGGCAGGGGCAACTTTGTTCTCATATTCAAGAGAAAGAACTTTCTTTGTGGTTGTTCTTCTGCCACGAGGCAGGTGTGGTTGTGGCCGGTCTCCACTCCTTTGGGTGCCACCTTCACTCTCTTCCCCGCCTCGCCCCACGTTGACCCTGTCGAAAGCGAGATTTATGACAAAGGAGTGGGCACGACTTGCAGCAAGGCAGCTAACGCGTCTATCGAAATAAAGAGGGATGTGACCGTTACAGAAGGAAAATTTATGCTAGGTCGAAGCTTGTCTTTGATCGTCCATAGCATCGCTGTTGTGAAAACGTCCCCAGTTTGCAGCGTTGTTTCCACCCATGCAGCAGTTTCAGAAGAGAACTTTTCAAGGAGAATTGGTTTCACTTTGTTCAGCCCATCAGATGTTCCTTCCACAACGCTTTCTACCGTCGGTCACTCATTGTCAGATCCCGCGTTTCCCTCCAAAAGCACTTCGTCCCTTTCCATTCAACTCCACCCTGACGACTTTCGTTCCCGATAAATGGTTTCAGAGTCCTTCTTCCCTCCTTTCTTCTTCAACACCTTATCGAGTATGTCGAAGAAGTGTCGTCGATGAGGAAGGAGAAGACGCCTCGAGGTTCAAGGCCGTCTCCTCCACCTTCTCCCTCAATATTGTTGTACCCGCTGAGCCTCCTTCTCCCTCTTTGTGTTGAAGGTCATCGGAAAGAAGGAGAGAGAGACGTTTAGCCCCGTGATTCTCTTCCCAAATTTTGCCTCCTCCTCGAATGTCCCAAATGGCCAAAGAGAAGTCAATCTTCCTTGCATTGTTCTCATGTTTGACAACCTCGCCAGTGACTTTTGACAAGGGAGAGTTCTTGAGGTCCTTTAGTCGAGGGAAGGAGACGGTATAATATTGGGAGAAGGAGAAGGAGAAGGAAAGAAGAGGGTTTGCGAGTAATGTTTGCCTCAGCGCAATCGACGTGGGTGTTGCGGCACCCGCGGAGAGCCGGCGGAGTGACGCCCCGCTGTGACCACCTGAGTGCCTTCGCCTTCTTTTCTTTCGGGACCCGCCGACGGTGACGAAACCCAAAACCCCGCATGAGATTCAAACTTTGAGTGACCAATCAGCCGACGGCTTCGACAGAGGTGCAACTTCAATGAATAGCCAACGGGTTTCAATTGACGGTCACGCCCTACCGTTGTCATTTTGCCAGCAATTTCAACCAAAATTGGGCGTGATTCGCACGAATCAAAAATGGGGCTTGACTGTTTTCAAAGTTCAGTAAAAGCTTTGCCTTCGAAGTGCTGGAATGTCATGCGTCTTCGTGACTTTCTTGTGAGAACGCGGAATGATCACCGCTCAATTGAAATCAGTGACTTGTTCTTCCTTTCAAAGGTACGTCTAAAGTCCTCTCTCCTGTTTTCATTCAAAAAGCTGACAGTGCTAAAGCTCCCAAAGACAGCTCGAAGGCTTAGACGACTCATCGTTTCCCGAGTCTAATCCTCAGCTTTGGAGAAGGAAGGAGGGGTCCAGGTACTTTGACCGCCAGGGGAATTCGTCCTCTCTCCTCTCCTTCACAGGCAATATTTGAAGATTGAAGAAGGGAAGGAGGTGCGACAGCTGGCAGCAACTCACAGCTCAAATCTTCTCAGCGCCGGGGTCTTAGGGACGGCTTGTGCCGGCCTTCCGCCCGGCGTCATGCCCACTCTCTGCCTCCTTTCCAAAGCTTGTATGACACTCCCGCCATGCAACGATTCACACGCTGAGAAGAGGGAGACAAGCTCTTTCTGTAATGATTCTACAAGAAAGAGGAGACTCTTCTTCTTCTGGTCACGCAACAAAAAAGAAAGACCACACTGATGCTGAAGCAGACTTTTAATGGCGCCAAACACACGAAAGATGTCGTCTGCGACGAGGCACAATAAACGAACTTCCTTTGAAACATCAAGTGAAACTGTTGTGATATTGTGTGATATCCTATTCAAAAGAGTTTGAAACCGCGCCGTGCCTTGTCCCATCTCGGAGTTTCGATTTGACCTACTGAGTGTTCAGTGCTCAGCGTGTGAGTACACGTGTAGTAGCGCGGCTGCGAGCTGTCAGCCGGGGGACATGCCTCCTTCTCTCTTTTTACTGTCGCCTCATCGTGGGAAGCCGAACAACACCACGTCCCTATGCCCGGGTCTTAAATCATCGGAATACAACCTTGTCGGGTCTCTCATTTGAAGTGATCCTCAAGGCGGATGCTTGCGAATGAAGGGGTGCGGGGGATTGCAGTTTCAGCATTTCTTCAAAGGTTATTATGATGTTCGTGCTATTGTATTATCATCCGATTCAGTTGAGCCTTTCCCAAAAACGCACTCTGGTGTTGCAAGGATTTCTGTAGTTTCAGCATTCCCCGATTTACCATTTTTCTCACTCGGAATGATTCCAACTGCGCATGTAGTCTTACAACAATAAACGCAATCACCGTCTTCGTTAACTGATTGAAAAACACCGACACTTGGAGCGCTTCCAAGACCCGATATCGCTTCCCCGCCGTCCCCCACAAAATGGAGTCGAAAGTGTGAAAGCAGGCCAGGCCGTCTTGTTGTCATCGCTGACGCGACCCTCTCAGGGTGTTTGCTTCCTTCCGTGCCCCGTCTTATATCTCAGACTGCGAGGAGAACTCAAGGCAAAGTGATCATCAGCTGCTTTTGGACACGTCGCTCGCCGAGTGCGGGGGCGAAGGAATTTCTCCCTTCTTCTATTTCCTTAGAGGGACAAGGAAAGAAGAAGAAGATGCCTGTTGACACAGATGCGATGTCCTCGTCTCCTTCCCCGCCACGGCTCACTGCAAGTGTTGGCGCATCAAATTAGAGCACGGAGAAGTGGAACAATAGCTGCTTGAGGACGGCCTTGTTGGCTTTCTCTTCTCATCTCCTAGAAGAGTCCTCAACCTCGGATCTAAATGCAAGAAGGCGAAGAAACCCTCAAAGAAGTGCAAAAATGACGATTTGCCTTGGGCATTGCTGCATCGGCGAGTGGCAGAGGAGTCTCGGAGGGCTAATGCGAGACTGAAGTGCCCGTCCCCCCGTCGAGATGCTGTCGCCTGCTGGCGTCCTCGAGGAGAAGAAGTTGTCCCTTCTTCCACGCCTGGACAGCGCCAGCGGCATTCCCGCCACGCGTCGAGATTCCTTTCAGAGTTGATCACCTCGAACAATAGAAACGATGAGACTCGTCACCACTTATTTTGCACGTTATCCACTGAGAAACGGACAAATGCTTCGCCACATTGTGTTTGCTAAGACATTCAATGAGTCAAGTTCCCGGTTCCTAAATAACAAGGGAGAATGAAGAATGAGCTGCGAAGAAAGATTGGTTCAAGCGCGGTCGGAGTTTTTCCCAAAAGATTGTCTACAACAAGAGCCGCCTGCTTTGATGTGAGACTGACACTGTGAGCAGGAAGAGTTTTGTTGAGCCTTAGCGCCACAATCTGACAAGAGCCTCTTGTTGAACGCAAACAATAGCACCGCGAAGCTACATATTGGCCATGCAAAGTCGGCAATTGGAACATAGAGCGCATGAAACGGCGAACTCCACACAACATAGAAGCCATGTTTTATTCACTTTTGTGAGGCACGTGGAAAAAGCACCCCTTTTGGGCACTTTTTAGCAACTTGTGGGTGCTTCGAATATGGGCTTCCCTGAAAAAGCATGCTTTTTTTGGGATGCCTCACAAAAAAAGCATGCTTATTTCCAGGGGCCTCACAGAAAAAGCATGCTTATTTTAAGGGGCCCCTTGAAATAAGCATGATTTTTCTGTGAGGCCCCTGGAAATAAGCACGCTTTTTCTGTGATGCCCATTAATTGAGCATTCTTGACGGTTGCTGCCGCAACTCGTCGGGGTCTCCACGGAGGTCATCATCGACGCTTCAAACGTGGGACTCACAAAATAAGCATCGCTGGCGAACCAGTCGAGCATAGCCCTAGCCATCCGGCAGTTAGGTTCAGTTAGGCCCTTGGCTCGGCAAATGCAATGACAATCCGCCGTCCAAAGTCCTGTGGTCAACCCGGCGCGACTACGGGGTAATCGTAGCCGTGCTCACATCTCAAATTTCGTTGGTTGCCCGGTGAACCTAACTGCCGGATGGGTAGGGCTATGCTCGACTGGTTCGCCAGCGATGCTTATTTTGTGAGTCCCACGTTTGAAGCGTCGATGATGATCTCCGTGGAGACCCCGACGAGTTGCGGCAGCAACCGTCAAAAAAGCTCAATTTATGGGGTTCCCAGAAAAAGCATGCTTATTTCCAGGGGCCTCATAAAAAAAGCATGCTTATTTCCAGGGGCTTCACAAAAAAGCATGCTTGTTTCCAGGTGCCTCACAAAAAAAGCATGCTTATTTCCAGGGGCCTCACAAAAAAAGCATGCTTTTCCCGGGAAGCCCATATCCGAAGCACCCACAAGTTGCTAAAAAGTGCCCTCAAAGGGTGCTTTTTTCACGTGCCTCACAAAAGTGAATAAAACATGGCTTAACTGCTTCCAGAGCGTCACAATGGGCACTCATTGCTCTATCTCTTCGAAACAGAAGGATTTCTGTCATTTTCTGAATCTGCGTTCTTCAAGAAACGAAAACGTGGGCGTCCTTGCTTTCTGCCTGTTTCGCGGGTTTTTTCAAGCAACCAACGGCATTCTTTGCACTGAAATACTCCGCCTTTAGTTGGGAATCTTACTCGTAAGACAGAAGAAGCAAACTGTTAGGATTTCAACGCAAAAAGAAGCAAAAGTCGTCGAAAAGAAGAAAATCGGTGAAATCTTTTGACATTTCGTCACACCTATTGACGGCGCGGCGGTTACGGTACAAAATTCGGCGGGTTACGGTCATCTTCCGACGCCGTTGATATGCTGTGTACAATTAGGGAAACATCGGCAAGCCTCGAGATTCAAAATAATAGTTGTCCGTTGAAAATTTCGGATGACAGACAAGAACCAACACAGTTGAGGTTTATCTACAGGAACGAGAGATGCTCCAAGCTTGTAAGTGAAAAAAGTCAATGGGATAAAAATCTGCAAGTCCCATTTGCGTTATTGTAAGCGGCGATGAGTTTCGAGTAAAGCGCATTCGACGTCGCAACTTGTCAACAATAGGTTTGTAGCACTCCAGGCTTCCAGTAGTGCATTTGAGTTGTAGCCGTGCCTTTTCGTACCACATCCTTCTTACATAATTCCAGGAATCAGCCATTTCACCCACCTTGTCGACTTCTGTTGTCTCATAATTGACCACAAGTCCACAAGTCACTCACGCATCACAAAATCATTTTCTCGCTAACAACGATCCGAATGTGAGAAAGAGCAAGGTTTCAATTGTGGAAGGAGCTGAAATCGAAAGAAGTGAGAGAAGCTCCACAACAAAACGAAGAAAATTGAGACGCCGAAAACTTCATTGTCGCAATAGCTCTTCACTGAGGTCAATCATGCACACAACGATGTCCATTTTGCGTACTTTTTTCTTCTACTCATCTTTAAGTTTAGTGAAGGTGCCCCGCGCAAAAGAAAGAGTGACTCACTGTCACATCGACAGCATATTTTGTGTTGGCAAAACCACGCCGCACCGATCCAAAGCACCATCTCTCGTTTCTTCCAACGGGGATTCGCCTTCAGGCAATCGTTGAATTGCTGATAGTGTGATGATCACGGAAAGGTTGAAGAGGACGGTTGCTCCAAAGAGCATTTCTCTTCATATCGAAGAATTCGAGGTTAGGTGAACTTAGTGCCCCAGTAATCTTTCTTCGTCTTTTGTCCTAGTTCTCTTCTCACTACCGCATCCGCCTGGCCCCTCTACATATGTTACAAGTAATGCGTTTATTAAGCAAAGGAGCTTTGGCATGGCAGTATTGGTATTTACAAAAGCGGCTTGAAAAGCATGCATCTTTGTCACTGAGAACGTGAAAGCACAGAAAAACAAGAAAGACAAAGCTTAATGCATCTCTTATTTTTGAACAACTTCAACCACATCTTCAATGGTCATGTCACAGATGTCGTCGTCTTCTACTCGAGCCAGTTCCACGCCGAGGAGACCACGCTCATGGTGCACGACGAGGATCTCCATCTCTTGTCCGTCTTCGCGCTTCATCATCGCACCGTTGAGGAACGTCGACGACGGTCGGATTTGAACTCCAGAAGCGGCGAGAAACTCCAGCAAGACTTCCACAGGCAGATCGCGTTGGATGTTCTCGAAGGCGATCTCATGATGATGGATGCGACGCTTGCCGGCGCCCCACTGACGAATCATTCTCATCACGCCGTGCTTGGTGAGATGCCTCGACTCCACGTCCAATTCGGTGGCTCTGAGTTCGAGCATCGTGTCGTCGTCCATCTCACATGGTCCTTCGATTGTCAACTTCCTCAACTTGCGGACTCGCTTCGTTCGGTAGAACTCCGCACTGAGCAACGTGGTTCGCTTCAGCTTCAACGTGTGGATGTCGCGGAAGTGTTCGAGAAGAGCGAGAATGACCCGTTCGTCCGTCTCTCCAACAATGTCCAGCTCGTTGATGTCATCCGGGACATAGGGCGTGAGCTCAGCGATCTCGGTTGGTGTCAAATTCACGATGACCAAGGAGTCGGCGTACATCCTGTGAATGGTATTATTCACGACAGCCATCACCGCCGGGAAGGGATTCTTTCCATTGTAAAGGTTCTCGTCCGCCGGTCCTTCGACGATATCCAACTCCATTTCTTCATCCGAACCAAGGACGTAGCTGCACGGAACGTCAACAGCTTCTTGTTGTTTGCCCTCGTCCATCGCCTCGAAGGTGACCAGTTCGGGGATCCTCGGTGCTCGAGAGAAGACAATGGCGTTCTCATCGCCGCACTCGAAGTCTTCGAAGCTCGACTTCGGCAACCAGGTCGAGGGCTTCGAGTCGAAGACGAAGTTGATTGGCACAGCGGGCACGTCGTCACACTGGATGATGATCTGCTTGTCGTTCCATCGGAAATCCAGCGATTTGTCGTCGAAGCGAGCCAATCGTTGAGAATAAGCAGCAGTGAGATGGTTGAAAAGTCGGCAGACACGCTCGAGAGCGACGACTTCACGTGCCGGGCACCATTCGAGGACGCGGACGAGGACCTCCTCGGGAAGGTGGAAGAGATGCATTCCTGCAAATAAATTGATGATCATGAGAAATGAAGGCTGATGCAAGAGCAAAAAGAGAAGGGAAAGGAATCAGACGAAGTTCGGGGCTCTGCAAAGGACTAGGGGAGAGAGAGGAAGCAGAAGTCGACTGACTGGCCACCCCTCCACCCCGTGCGTGCCCGATCGCATCGCGCACGCGAGCGCACTCGCGGTCAACCCGCTGCTCTTCTTCTTCCCCAAATCGGCCCTCAATTCAAGATGCTACAAGAGACGACACAGTGTGTTGAATGATTGCTTGTAGGTTTCAAGCGCATATGGAAATTCCAAAATTCTTGCCTTACCAGTGCGTTGGGACGAGACTGCAAATCGAAATTCAAGACAATATTACTCAAAGCACTGCCCTGAGCAAGGATTAGCCTGTGTTTCAGCATAGTCAAAAGAAGTAAAGCTTAAGTTCTGCGCAATGTGGAGGCCGAACCGCTCACAATCAGAAAAGCACGGAAAAGCTCTCACCTTCAACGAAATTGCCGTGATCCTTCATTGTGCTTCGGAGTCAGCAGGGGCAATGATGAGAATTGAAGTCGAAAACAAAAACAGCAGCAGCAGAAGGGGAACTGGCTGAGCGATCCGGAAGAACCGGACAGCGTTGTGACGAGCGCGAAAGTGGCGACGGGGAGCGGTGCGAGTCGGGGGAGGAGTCGAGGCGCCGCGGCTCCTTTATCCTCGGCTGGGGGCCCGCCGTCCCCTCTCTCCCCTGCTCCTCCCCCTCGAGGGACGACGGGTCGACAGCCATCTACTCACATCTACCCGTCGACTACCTGCGCAGAGGAGACGCAGGAGGCTCGCCGCTCCTCGAGGGCCTTAAAGGGATAAACGCACATCGACACCGATTCGACATTTAAGGCTGTAGGAGGTAAACGGATGTCGACTGTGACAATAGGCCTTAAAGTTCGGTTAAATTTCACTGATGTTTGATATTCGAGGTGTTTCATAATGGTGACAGACGCTGCGAAACTACATGACAAAGTTCGTCGAGTAAATGATTTCTCAGCAAAACGCAAGTCACAATCGAGCAGAGTACAATTGGACGCGGAAGACGGACCCACCCGACCCATTATGATCTCGGTGATCGCCGCCTCTCGCCGCCGTCTGCTTCGCCGTCTGGCACGAGCGCCGAGAGGCTCGAGAAAACGTGAATGAAGTCAACACGCTGGCTTTGCTCGATGACCGTTCTCTGCTCGCTAGTGAAAGTGGCGGCTGCGGGCGCGCGGGGCGCACGGGGACGCGGCGTGCATCACCCCCGCCGACACGCCGAACACACTCACAGCTGATCGGCGCGTCTTTCGTCTAGACCGCGTAGCGCGGTCAGGCCTGAAACCGAATCACACGCCGTCTTGAGTTTCCTCCATGGCACATCATCGTTCGGTGATCTCAAGATCGATATGTGAAAGCGCATGAGTTTCGTCCTTTGCCCTTATGTTGTCGTCGTTAGTGGTTAGTGATCTCTTGGTTTGCAGCGCGTCAATAACCAAACTTATGTTGTCCACAACATCTCTGCAGTATTCTTCCGAACATTCACGTCGGTTCCACTTTGCGCGTTTCATTGTGTGCTTCTCGAATTTGCTCAATGATGCTCTCCCTCTCTCTCTCCGCAATTGCCCACCCGCAGTCAGCCGTCTCGCGCTGTTTACAATCCAGTCACTCAACAGCTAACTCGAGACGCGTCCCTCTCGACCTTCCTCCTTTTGCTGATCACAAGATCCACACGCCGTCGCGGCGATGTCGACACCGGGTTCGTCGCATTGCGGAGGGGATCCGCGGCGCTTTCCCGCGCTCTCCCGACGCCTCAGCCGTCGACTTTCACGTGGCGTCGACGTATCTAGCGATGGCCTAAAAGTAACCGGCCGAGGCGCGAGAAGAGCGCGTGGGCCCACTCGACGCGCGAGGGGCTCCGGAGACGCCTCCGGCAACTGGGAATCCTCAGCGGTTAAAAGGTAGCAGCCACTAAGGGTTTGTCTCTCGACTTACCTGTCGAAAGATCGTGCCCGCCACTGCCCTCACACGAACGTTAAAAATGAGTTAAAAGAAATGTTCGACGCCCCCGCTACCCGCCTCGCCGACGTTAAAGGCCCACAAACGCGATGGTCGCGATGGGCGCGGGGATGCGCGAAGGGCAGAAAAAGGAGAGTGGCGCGACGGCGTTATCACAAAAGTGCGGGGATGCGTTCTGGCAAGAACCTTTTCGCCATGAAGACGAAATTAGTGAAAAGAATGCCGGCACATGCACATACTCACAGTCTGAAACGGATTTGACGATCATTCCCACGTGAGTGCTCGTTGTACTGTTACTTTGAAGCGTCTGAGTCGCGGCAGTGCCGACTGTTCATTTTCAGCCGCTTTCACTAGATGACGAAACTCACTATGCCGATCAGCAGCCGGTCAGTGAAAGCGCTGAGAGTGAAATTTCTCTCTCTCGGCGCTCTTCGTTCTCTCCCGCCACTCGACCAGGCGGGGGGCAAGAAGAGAGCGGGAACGCTTGTGGCCTTTGCGCATTTCAGGCGATGATGAAACTCAAGGGCCGACGGACTCAGCGCTGCAAGGTTCTGACAAAGTTCGGGGCTGTTTGTCTCGAAAAAGGGGGAGAGGGGCCCATGGGCCCTCTCAACCGCCCCGTCGACTCCTTTGTCACCGGACTTCCGTGAAGTAGAAGTAGCCGGAGGGGACGAAAAGCAGTTGGGGTAGGGGCCTTACTTCGTCGCTCGACGTATCGCTCGACGGGTAAACGGGCGCCTCCGCGCCGAGCCGGGCCGACTCGCCAACGCCGCCGGCTCCTCATTACTCCACTTTCACCCCCGTTATTTACGAGTCAGTTACCTTTCCGAGGAGACGGAGTCACTTTCAGTTTCTGAATCACATAACCAAAGATGTTCTTGAAAGGCAACGGGTCGAACACGCCCTTGACGACGATGAAAGCAACATCAGACATGTCTCGTCATAACCTGACAATGCCAAAAATACATGTGTGAACAACGGAGAACTATTGGTCATGAATCCACGACGCAAGTGCCTCGTAAATATAAACCGTTTGCATCGTAAGCGGATCGCCATAATTCGCTAGTTCAATCTTGAGCAAGTTTCTGTTCTTATCAGTCTGTGGCGTTGCCGTACATCTCTCAAACGTTTGAAATGTTGAATCGGTTGATTGAGACAGCTCTAATCCTCCCAAGAGCTGGTTCCAGACGGCTGCTGGCTTGGAACTTTCTTCGCTCAATCGAATATTGATATTGAATAGCCAGCGTCGTAGGACAGGGATCTCGCCTCTGATCCATGCATCGATGATGCCGCACAGCCCTTCCCATGTGACGTCGGTAGTTGCTTCCTTGAAGACCAGTTCGGTATTGTAAAACTTCCTTTGAGTGGCGTCATCAAGTCCAACATGTCGGCGGTTTTCAACGTCGATCCGTGAAAGTTTCTGTACGGCCGCGTCCTCGAAGAACCGCCGACAAAATCCAGAATATCCATCTGACGAAAGAAATTCGAATTCTCGCAGCATTGGCATCCTTTCAATACAGTGCAGAATGGCGTCGGTCTTCAAGGTGCAAGCGCAAGCCTCGCATGCGTAATAAGTCAGTGAAAGCTTCGTCAGTTGAGCAGGAAGGCAGCCGAGCAGTGCTTCACCTACATTCGTGCATTTGCCATCGGTGGCATCTTCCATTGCTTCTTGTGAGAGAATAAAGGCGACCACATCCATCACCTCGCCATGGCGAACTTCGCACGTCCAGTACGGTTTTCCCGGGTATCCTAATAGTGCCGGTCACGTTATTCCTTTACCACGTGAACACTGAGTCCGTGATTCGAATCGACAATCTTCACTCGTAAATGTTTTCCGCTTCGGTTATAAATGTCTTGAATAAACTCGCCGTTCAAGCTTGTTCCTTCCAGATCGTTCCAAAATTGTGTCCTCGAAAAGTCACGAGACGGACTAATCTCCATGCTCCAGCTACGAATTTCGCGCGCTTCATCTTTCCATTGAAGCAATGCGTCACGCAAGCCTTTTTCGGTGACTCCCGTGAAGAAGCAGCCATAAATATGATAAGCCGAGAGCCGTAGAAACGACTGATCAGTCACTTCGCAGAGTACTAAGCGATAGAGGAAGCTCAACCTCTTCAACTTGCAGATCCGTTGTTTTTGGAAAAACTCAGCGGAAACTTCCAGTCGTGTGCTCGGCGTGATATGCAAACGACGCAGTTTCGGACAATAGTCGACAAGCTTTTCCAAAGTATCTTGCAATTGGTTCGAGTTTTGGCCATAGTAAATTCGAAGTTCATGAATTCCGTCTGGTAGGTGGTTGGAAAGAATGTCGAGATCGCCTTCGTCGAAAATCCAGGCTTCTCGAATTTCTATGCGTGGCTTCAGAAATTTCAAAACGCCAATAAGTGCCTCCAATTTGGTTCCGCGACGAATTCCGCAACACCATTTAGTTAGTTCCGGTTTGTGCTCAAAGCGAACGTCGATTTCGACTGTGTCGTCGACGATTCGAAAATCTGCGTTCTCGTCCACATTGGTCGAAAGAGTGAGATACTGCATTCGCTCAACTTCAAGCGCGTTGGATTTGAATGAAAAGTGAGTTCCTCTTTCTCCGGGCTAAAATCGAGAATCATAACACTTTCCCATACCGAGTTGCCAGAGAGACCAGGATCAATGTAGAGAGAGTTGAATCCAAATGGACGACGACTGTGAAGGCAAGCGATATAAATCTTCCAAAGTCTGTAAAACTGTGCCAGAACCAACGAAGACAAACCTTTTCTCTGTCTTTGCTAGACGCAACGCGACTGACGCCGGAGAAAGCTGTATTATCAGCACGATGTAGGTGTCTTCCAGCAAATCCAACCAAGCGATCATATCTGACGGCGAACCTTCAGATTTGGCATTAAAATGAGTACTTCTGGATTTCATGAGCTCTAAAGCAGACAGGATCGTTATCGTGGGTTAAGCATAAGATTTTTTTCAAAACGTCAGAAAATCAACGGCGAAAACCGTGAACGGCAGACAGATTACGAAGACAAAAATTTATTGCCACCGTTAAAGCATCGAAAGCAATATGCGACACAGACAGAAGATAACAAACTTACAACAAGTCGTCATAAGGCGGATGAAGATCTACAAGAAAAAGTCCTTCAACGAGAGGACTTGAATCTTCAAAAGTGATCTCCAGGGCTTCGGTTTCATCTTGGTTTCGGATTCTCTGATCGGTTGATTCAGGATCCTTCACAGAATGACCACAAAGCACTTTCCAAATTTCGGCTTTACACAAGTTCGCCTTCTCCAATCGAACTCCAAGTCTCCAATGTTGAATGGTTCGACGTCCATGTTGCCATTCCTCAATCACTTGACGAACTCCTCGTAGCGTCACTTCGGTGTACGGTATTTGAAGTCGTATTATCTTCTTGAAATACGGCAAATGTTCGTCTCGCAGGGCTGCTCGAACGTCGGAAACTATTAAATCCATCGTTAATAGGTTTTGAATGTTCGAGATTTCAAAGAAATCCGCAGACAGGGTCAAGATTTGAGAAGGGGCATTAATGCTGAGGCCTTGCGGATTTGTCAACTTCGTTAGAAGACACGCAACTCCAGCTTCGGAAAAGGTCGAATGAGGTGTGTAGAAGCTAGTTGAATAGACTTCAACTTTAAATATTTCGGCGATATATTCAAGCGCTTCATCGTTCACGTTGTACAGCTCCAAATGACCATAGATCTTATTTTCTGCCGGCGGCCGAGCATCTTTGAGAATCGCGGCGAGGACATCGCGTTTTAATCCGTGCTTCACATCGCAGAACCATTCCCGAAGATTGGTTTTGCTGTTGACCAAGTGGGCAACGCAGCCAGTATCCCTATCGTAAAATTCAAATTCTGCCGGTTCTTCGAGCTGACGAAAGAAAAGCCGACGCTTGAGGCCTTGGTCGATGAGGATGCACGATTCAACTCCCTGAATCTTTCATAAGAAGTCAAAGAAAAGCGCACGCTTCGCGGAAAAGTATCGGTCAGGTCAAACTTCCAGCCGCTAAGACAAGTCAATGCCGGCCAGTCGGGGACGCGCGGTCGAAGACGATCGATGTTGTTGCGAAATAGTGCAGCCAATCTTGACAAAGTGCGCCCTCTCTCTAAGTAAACGGCAAACCTGCGTGAAGTTCGTGCAAGGTGAATGGCGAAACGCAGCTCAAGTAGCGTAAAGATTGTCAAAAGAACATTATCGTCCAACTGATCGATCATTGCCTCGGAAGACATTTCTCTAGAAAAACGTCTTCATGCTGTAATTTGATTCATTCAGAAGGCAGCAATTGGATCCATGGAACCCTTCTGTGCAGATATTTTTCCAGAGTAGATAAAATTTGTTTTATGCAGACGCAATAAAAGACCAAATTCAACTGTGTTTCACGTGACGTTTTCGAGATCCTATGGGGGGAGGCAAGAGACCCACGATAACGATCCTGTCTGCTTTAGAGCTCCGCCTCCACGTCATCCGCTTGCTGGCTAAGGTGAGCAATAGAAGAATCGGTGGTTAGTTCAAATTGCGGCAATCCTTCAAGTTTCTTGAAGACGATGCGATTTTGTGGATGTAAAAGTGGGCCATATCTTAGCACTTCCGACTCCTGAAAAAACAAAACGCGGTGAAACTCACTACTGATTGTGAGACTTACCGAAGTATCGAGTCGGATGCCGTAGTTGCAGATTTCTAAACACTCAATGTTTGCTTCTAGTTTCCAGGGAGGATAGACTAGGCGTAGAGACGGAGTACTGTGCAAATACAGATTCGCGAATCTAAACCGTTCTAATTTAGCCAAACCAACAGAGAAAGTTACCTCCTATTAGTGAGAGCTGCTTGATACGCACGACGACGTTCGAGTAGTTGGAGCACGTTCGAGTAGTTGGAGCACAGTGCTTGGCACGGAATTCAGTAATAAACAGTCGGCGTCGACGTCAATACGCAATCGTTTGCGCGATGGTTCGCTGGCTTCCTTGTCTTCATCGTCCTTGTCCATGGGTTGCCAGAATAAACTTTTGTAATAACTAATTTTTTCAAATAAAAAGGCATTTTCTGTGATGGTTCACCCGATTCTGTGAGAATAGTAGCCGTTGAAAAATTCATTTCCAACCAGTTCTTATCCCTGCGAAAACACCCATTCCCCATCGTCTACAGCCCTGGTCGATGAGGAGGCTGAAGTGAGTTTCAGAAATGCTTGCTGACCAGCCATTCACGTTTCGACAAAGATATCACGGAAATTCTCAACCGTTTGTGGCGATGATACACTGAATTAGATGAAAACATAACTTTATGCTGATCACATTAATAACCCGAAAAAATCTGTTCTGACGTGAAAGTACAATAACCTTTCAACATCTTCGTCTTCAACCCGAAAAAAAGAAGCTCAAGAATAGCGAGCGCACCATTCCAGACCCAATAGAGGCTTATGATTATTGACAATGAGGAATTCACAAAGTCTGCACGTTGCAGAGCATTCACCAGCCATCGTCGGCTGCTAGATCGTCGGCGTTAGGATCTCGCCGAATTCACGTCCATCTCTAACATTAGCAGCAAAGCCAAAGCCAGCTTGTCCAGCTCCACCTTGAGGGGCTGGACCAAAACCAAAATGGCCAGGACCATTAATGTTCCCAAATCCGTTTCCAAATCCAGCCCGCGGTGCGCCACGTCTATAGCCACCAAAGCCTCCAAAACCTCCACCATGACCACCCGGACGAGGACCAGGACGTGGGCCTCCAGGACCAGCACCGAAACCACCGAAGACGACACCGGGATAGCTATGAATCGAAACTGTTTGTAAACTTTCAAGAAACTCATCATCAAGAAATTCGTTGTCGAAGAATCTATCAACGAAGACTTCGATTTGTGCACCGTCGTCGCGACGCAGATTCTGTTCAAGCAGCTCATCATCTGGCAGCAGTCGAACGCCCAGAGACCAATTTGCACCGTCCGGTGGACACTGCTTCCAATGCCGCTCGCCGCGCTTCCACTGTTCGAGGACTTGACGGATGCCATTGGCGGTGACTTGTGAGGTCCCGATCCGCAGTTCTTCCACTTTGAGTTCGAGTAGGCCCTCATCATCCAGTTCTGTACGTAACTGTCGATTTGTTTGGTAAATGCAGAGCCTGCGTAGCTGTTGCACGACTGGTGCTCGAAAGAAAGCCGACGAGAAGCGAAACTTTCCGTAGAGTGTAAATTCTTGAAGATTCGGGATACCATCCATGAAGTTGGCGATGCCGGTTTCGGTTAACTTCACCGGAAGCGCATCGGCAATGGTCAGCGAAGTGATATTGTCGCCAAGCTTTCCATGAAGAAAGCCAAAGTCTTCGTCTCGGGGTCCTTTTAGAGTGCAGCCATCAAAGGTCTCACGATTAGCGCATAGCTTGAGAACGGCCTCCAGAGCCAGTTGCTCGTTGCCTTCCTTCACCTCAAAGTGGCAATCGGAAGCCATCGTTCCGAGATCGTCGATTTGTTTTCGAATATGCACGATGACTTCACTTGTACAGAGCTCGAGCTCTGGCACTCCTTTGAGTTGCTTGAAGAAGAGTGTTCCACGTTGAGCACGGTTGCTTGGAGGGCGAGCACCCGCCTGTAACGTGCACGTTCAAGTATGTATTCTACTAACCGTGATATAAATTTGTAACCCAAGGCTATAGATTTCAAAGCATGTCCAGCTTTCCAAAGTGAAGTTCTTGTACTTTGGCCGTAGGTGTTGCTTACTCGCCAGATAGACATTCGACATTCTAAATGGCCATGCTGACCGAATTTGCGAAGTTCCCATACCTGCGATTGGTCTTTGCCACTTCATAAGCGCGGCGTCGTTCAAGTAGTCGAAGAACTTGAACAAGAACGCTTAGTGGTAGACCATTCAGTAATGAGAAGTCGGAACCATCAACATGAAGCAACTCCGTCTGACGAGCAACGCCATCAACTTCTTGAATGTCCATGCTGCTCCTCATTAACCTGGAAAAATGTAAACCTTCGTTGACAGCGAGAAAAAAGTATCATATGCGCGGAAAGTAATGATACTTTTTTGACTTTCAGCCTTCGTTTTCGGCCTCGTGCCCCAATTCCAAGTTGGATAGGTACCGGAACCCTATGCGCATCTCCACGCCGAGTTGCGCCGCCAAAGGTCAAATCCAGGGCCAGAAACGAGCGAAAATAGAGAGCCTGCTCGGAGGGTGAAAATTCAGTTAGAAGCTGTGGAATTTTCTGCCGCCGTGCAAACTACGCTGGATGATAGTACGGCCCGCATAGGCACCACTGCGCTTCAAACCCGGTCAAAATTCCGCGAATTTTAGGCACAAACGAATTTTTTCTACTCCTCCTTCCCCCTCAAAAGTGCGCCACTCGAAATTGCTCGTTCTGGGCTGCTAGTGCGCCGAATTCGACGGGGTTTGAAGCATTCGAAAGTTCAAAGAGTGCCCTCTAGGAATCAGCAAAGACAGAAAGTTGGGTCGTAAAAAGTACCAGCTGCGAAGCGCTTTTCAAATGCTATATTTTCTTCTTTCTCGATAAGTTTTAATTTTTGAGTATTTCAAGGCTTATTTATTTAGCGCTAAACCCATGCCACTGTGTGCTAGCACAGGTAATGTGTCATCTTTTGCCTTTCAAACAAGGATCGAATTCGATAATTTTTGTACGGAATCGAACATGTTCAAACCGACTAAAACTCTATGTACAAATACA
>JAQIXL010001279.1:0-19252 GCA_034700245.1 Poikilolaimus oxycercus
AAAGGTGAAACTAGTGAGAGGAGTGAGGAGGCTTTCGGGCACAAGAGCACACAGAGAAATACTCTTTCGCCTGAAAATCATCAACATCCATGACAAGCTTCCGTCGCGCGTCGACGCCGTTGTAAAGCTTCTTCATTGAGAAAGAAGGCTTCGTCGCGGCGACTGAACGTCGGCAAAAAGACCCGCCTTCACGTCCAACTAAAGGGATTTTCATTAGACAAGCGAATAAGCCGTCGGATGAGATTGAAGAAGGATTTGAGGGGATCTCAACACTACGCCACATTGCCTTCTTTGCCCTATCTTCTTCTTCTCTTGAGACGGTGTTCTTCTTCATCTTCTTCTCCTCGGGGGATCTAAGCTTTCTCTGTTCGTCTCTGCCCCACATAAAAACGTCGATTTTTTTTCCATTTCCGGGCAGAATCCTGCACTTTCGCAAAAGTCCAACATGGGTTCACACAAAATTTGTTATTCCTGAGAAGTGGGCGACGACGCGTAGTTTTCCGACGAAAAATTGCGCACGCACCAAGCGCGCGCGTCGACGAAGAAGGCCAAGGAGAGAGACAGAGAGGGAGCTGTGATAAGGAAAAGGGGGAAGAGGAGGCCGTGTGGCGCCTCCGCCGCCGCCGCCGCCACCAGCGCGCTCGCCGCGGCCGCCCGGAGTCCTCTCAGCGATACGGGGGTCGAGGTGCCCCCTCTTCCCCTTTCCAGCCGAGACAGAGAGTGTTCTCTGCTAGAAATCTCTTTGCCCTTCACTTCCCTTACTCCGGCATCTCTAGTGGCCAATCTCTTGCCAGCCATTGAATGTTCCCCCGACGACCGTCGGATCCCACGGGTCCACCATGGCCTCACGCTGCTACGCCGCCTCGAAGACCTGTGAGTTGTCCGTGAAGAGAAGTTCTCCCCTTAGAGAAATCTTGAATTGCACTTTGCTCGCCCCATGTGCCGAGGCTCTTTGCCCTCTTGTCTTGAGGTGGTTTTTCGAGCCTTCGCCTCTCTCCTCGCGGCATTTTTATTTTTAGTGGAGAAGAGAGCAGAGCTGAGCGGCGGCGGTCCCGGGGTCGCCCTCTGCTGCCGCCGCCAGCCGCCCGCCATGACTCCTCCACTCCCTCTTCCCTTCAGCCTCCAAAGAGTTCTCGCAGTAAAACAGCCGGTCGAAGCTTTCAAGCCAGGATTTCGTGGGGGAAACCCCGATGATCTTTTCGCCTCGCAAGCTATATTTCCCTGCCAGGACGACGCTTGTCTACTCGGTGCTGAGAGAAAGTAGTTGAAGGCTTATCAGGAAGCGCGTCTTGACGAGAGGGTCGCGCCAAGCATTGATTGCCTTCCCTGCGTTACATATCATTTGGTGGTATTTTGGAGGGGAGCATCTTTCATGACTTTAGCCTTGTCAGCGAGAATCTTGAGCGTGAAGTTTGTCTGATGATTCATTACGAAAAGGAAGTCTTGTCTCTAAAGGCATTAGCACTTTCTTAGTGCAAAACGTTTTGTATGCGGAGTCAAAACGCGCGCGCGCCGGCCGCCGCACCGACCTTGGACGAAGGGCGGCGCTCGACCAGAAAGACAGATCGTTGTCGATGTGAAACGGGAACTGTCCCTCTCCTCCTCTTGCCCCCCCCCCCCTCTCGCTCCTTTCTCTGCCTGCCTTCGTCTTGATGTCCTTCTCCTTCTCTATTACAACACGACGTATGGCATTTTTGAGCGAAGGGCCATCTCGAAAAGAGAGAAACTTGGCCTTTTGCGAAAGATTATCACCGACACCTTTGTCAGTGTGAAGAGAAGAGAAGGCTATAGTTCAGAGTGTCTGGAAAACGTTTTCGCCGCGCTTCCGCATTGGCTTGAAATTCCCGACAGCGGCGTGCTTCGCCGTCGTCGCTTCGCCCGAGAGAAGGAGCAACACAATTCAATGATGTTGTGATAACGGCTGCCGGCGGCGGCACCCCCTCTTCGCCGGCCCGCCACCACCACCACCTTCGACAGTGAAATCTCTCTTGCCTTTGTGCTCTGGCAACAAAGGAGGGACTGAGAATTGCAAGGCGAACGTCATTTTTATGCCCTTTTCCCTTGACTCTTCCACGTTCTTAGAATACTCGTCTAGCCTAAAGTTCTCAGTTCCGAAAAGAGATTTCGAGAGCCTTCCGAATAGTATAGTAGGTAGGAGGCCCTCTTAAGATCTCGAACTACTATTGCACCTTGGCGCTTGTTGACGAGGGAGCATTTCGTGCTTGAACAAATTGTTGCGTGTCACGAAGGTATGTACGGCCTCCTCGCTGGGGATTTCCCCCTTGCAAAGCTTAGGCGAAGGTCGAGAAAAGGTTGTCGTAGAGACGAGATACACAATTCACATGGGAGAAAGGAGAAACACTCAACAACTACGGTAATTGGCAAATCCCCCCTCTTTCTTTTTCCTCCTTGGCCTTCGTTCAGCGTCTCCTTCCACCCAGCGATGTATAATGAATGTCAAGGGAGAGAGAGGAAGGTGCGAGGGATGGAAACCTTTAGACACACACACTAGCCAGCCTTGTTTGTGCGAGCTGCGGCCTTGCAAAAAAGCCTGTCAATATCCGAGTTGAAGAGGAAGGCGAGGAGGGAAAGCCTTGCAAGGCCTCGTCCTCATTAAGTTTCCCTACTGCAGAGGGAGCTCCTAGCCGGAAATTCAAAAGCCGACAGAAGCCCGAGACCAATTTAGCTACCCCGCCGGACTTCCAAAGTGTGAAGGGAAGAGGGAACGGCAGTGAAGTTAACACAGTGAAGTGTGGCGCTCGAACGTGTTGGGCGAGGAACTCCGCCGTCTCGTCTCGTCCCAGTGGCCAGCGCGGTCCGAGACACTTCTCTCTCTCACTCCTGTCTCCTCTCTCTGACCGTGATTGATGCTTTCGGTGCGAGGAGTGGGTTTTGATTTACAGGTGGATAGGGAAGAAGAGGAGGGGGAGGAGGAAGATGAGCGAGAGAGAAGTCTCTCTCTCTCTCTGGAATGGAAAAGACCTCCATGTCTCGCCGTGTCTGGGTGTCTTCTTCTCGCTTCTGTCCCGATAAGGATCTTCTCCTCTCCGCTCTCTTCTCTTTTCTTGGCGAAGAGCGCCAACTCTGTGTCTCATCAAGCCAACATTTCAACATTTCTCTGCGGTCGAATCTTGTTCTCTTCGATTTACTCTCTTATTCTGTTTTGTTCTTCGTTCATTCGTTGTTCATGGGAATGCAGACTCAATTCCCTGAAGATCTCTATGTGCTCTGCGGGGAGAAAAACGAAGTCCCGGATATCTGTCATGGTTGAGAGATTTCTTGGCATTGCTTCGCCCACACAAAACTCTCATTCTCATAGCGTTTCACACTTCAAGAACAATCTTAAGACTTTCTCTCCAAAGCCTGATTCATTGACTAAAGATGTTCTTCCTTCAGGTGCCGCGTGACCTGCAGCAAGTGCCGAACCAACAGTCTCCGCCGACGGCCGCCGGAGCAGCGAGGATGTACGGCGGTGCGGCGACGCAATCGCAGCCCGTGCCGACGGGCGCCTACAGCGCCGCGCGTCGGCATCCGATGGACCAGCGCTTCTCGTCCTCCTATCAGGTACGCCTCTCCGTTCTCTTCTCTTGGTTCCTGATCCCCCCACTAGCTAGACACCGTTCCCCTTCCTTTTTTATGGCCGACCCCTATCGATTGGCCTTGTGCAATCAGGACTCAACTGGTCCCTCGAGTGCCCATTACAAATGTTATGAGAAGAGAAGTACAAATGATTGCCCCATCGCATGTGAAGGAGGAACTAAACACTTCTCGAGAAGAGTTGTCAAGGGGAACACCCAAGAGAGTAAATGTTAATGTTTTTCCTTGTTAGCCGTGTGAATCTGTGTGAGAGGCGCGCGACAAATGAATGTTTGCAAAGGCTTCGATGAGAAGGGGAAATTCTTCCGCTTCCTCCTTTCTCGACGATGTAGCAGCCGCGTGGCCGAGGGATCTATGTTGCGTCTTTCTCTTGAAGCAGCGTTGATCGCTTCGGGCGATCGGCCGCGCCGGCCCGGCCACTGGAAGAAGAAGAAGGAGGAGGAGGGGCAATTTGTTTTACGACCTTCGCGCACGGCCTCGACTCGACACAGACGAGACGCGCGCCAAGACGAGGGAAGCGCTTGAAAATGCGACGAGCATTCTTCCTTATCAAAGGTCGTCGGCGGTGGGACTAAAGAAGAGTTTTGCTGATTCGAAACTTTTCGTCAGAAAGACTTGAGGGGGTCGAGCAGGCAGAAATAAATAAAGGGGAAGGATGACATGGGAGAGCGCGGGGGCAAGGGGCCAGACAATTTTCGCCCCCTTCGGCTGTCCCTTTGGCGCGTCACTTTCCGGTTTTGGGGCCTCTTCCTCGCACTCTTCGTCTCCCCGTCAACGATCAATTGCCATCAAGAGCCCTCTCTCTCCCTTCTCGAAACCTTGGACAGCGGCCATTTCCCCCACATCTTCACGAGGAATCATTGCCAGCCTGGAAATAGACAGGCCGACCGACGGAAGTCGTATTGTTCGGAACGAGTAAACAACCTTTTATGGTCGATAAGCAAAGGGGAAAATGACTGTCACAATGGAGTCTGAACTTTGTCCACACCAAGCAGACTCACCGGGGGAAGAGGGACGGAACCATTTCCTGTTCCATCTTCTTCATCATTCTCTCAATCTGACACCAAAACTAGCCCGAGGCGATTCTCGTGGTTTCCTCTTTCGTCGTCTCCCTTCAAGTCTCTCTCCTTCAATCGGCTGGTCTCGAGCTTAAGAGGGCAACCTCCCGTCACCGGTCATTTATCAGTGAAAGCGCGACGGCGGCCCTCGAGACGGCGGCGAGCGAGCGAGCGCGGTGGTTTTTGATGGTGCTGGCAGGAGGCCAAAAACCCTCGCGCGTTGCGACACCCGCCGCCCCGAGCAGACCGCCGCGGCGAGGAGTTGGCGCTCTTTCGGTAGACGTAAACATTAGGAGGAAGGGGGACCATGGAGAAACAGTCGAAGAGGAGCTGAGGGGTGAGCAGAAAAACGGGGAGAGAGAGAAGACACAGAAGCATGGTTTGTTACGTTCTTTCTTTCTCTGTCTTCAACCCCTCGTGGAGGCGCCAGAGCTTGTTTTGTACTCTTAACCCCCGACACCATCAGAACACCACGTGACTCTTGGTAGTCTTTTCTCTCATTCGGGGGGTCGGCGGACCAATTCATTCTATCAGCGCCACTCGTGCGGCTGGCAGCAATGACGATAGTCCCCCACCCATCTCTCCCCTCCACGCGTTGCCAAGAGTTGTTTTGATCTACAGAGATTTGTGTTTTTGGGTGTTTGATCTCATCTTAGAAGAGCTTTAGCACTTGACTCTAATGAACACACTTCGCCTCTTTAGCTTCTCTTGCTACGTCTCGAGAGTTCAACCAATATGCAGATGCGCGAAAACATTTCTGAGACCATAACTGTTTTGTTGCCTCCGTGTCGTAAAGCTGCGCAGACTTTCTGAGAACTTTCGGAGCACAGAGATCTTGATCTTCGAGGCTTGCTGGCTACAAGCTCGTTGATCGCTTATTTCATCACCGTCTTCGTCTCTCCCTCTCAGTCTTGAGAAGTAGCAGTTGTTGTTTACTTGGCGCTCCTCCCTTGGCAACACTTTGCCAACTCCTCATGTTATTGCATTTCTCTCTCTGGCAAGTTTATTGAGTCTTCCTACTCTTGCAGCAAGAGGAGGGAGAGAAAAGAGAACCATTCGGGCAAGTCGGGTTTGGGGCTGCTTTCGCAAGAAGAACAACAACAAACACAAAATGGTCCTTCCATCACTGATGCTGTTCGGCGGCGCTTCATCCTCTTCCTCTTGCTGCTCAAGGCTTCTCGCTGCAAATGTTGTAGGTTTATTTGCGCCCTCTCTTTTCCCTTGAGAGAATTGTTGAGAAGACCTTGTTGAGAAGGGGAATTCAAGGGGCGATGTCTGTTCTCGCCCCTTTTCTTCACTTTAGAGCATCTTTGACATTTCACGTCTGTGAAAATCGCTTCCGTTGCGGTATTCGAACAAGGAAGTTGATGAAGGGAAAGAGGGGGATTTCCCAATTTCCAGGTAGAGACTCGGAGAGTTTCCATTCAGCTTCTTCATCATCAACACGACCACGTGAGCCTGCGTCGAGTCCTCTAGTCGAGGTTAATCTCGCGCGAATGAGGGGATTTCTGTGGGAAACACACACGTTGTGACGCTCGTTGAAACAGAACTTTGTAGCGTGTAACGAGAAAAATGAGCATGTGCTCTTGTGGGAATGGTGCCAAGACCTTCTTTTACCCTTTTCTCTCTCCGGTCTTCACTATACATGTCATTAGACGTGGTGATTAATGAGAAGGCAAGACAGCCGAGTCCCGAGAATACACCTTTACAGTCAAGATTCTGTACCAGGAAAGCCTTTGTACCCAAAACCACATGGGAGTTGCAATGCACTCGAACCCTGTTGAACCCATATTTCACAATAACATGCGAGATCCTTGACTTTCAGCGAATGTCCCAGGTTTCCGAGCAGGCAACTGCTTATTTTCTTTTCGAGAAGTCCAAGCTATGCTCTAGTCTAGTCTGCATGAGTAGCTTGCCGTTGGCTGTATTTGACTGAGTGACGGAGAAGAAGAAGAGAGAGAAGTCTGTGTGGTAGAGCAGTGAGAGTTTATTGTTGGCACCGCCGTCGTGGCGCCTTCGTCGTGGGTCGCGTCGCTCTGGTTTGAACTCTCTCCTCCCTCTCTCAATAAGTGAATCCCCTTGAGAGAACGGAGAGTGAAGCAGGACTTCAATCTTGTGAGGGACCAACTGTTTTTGTGCTCCTCCACCCCAAAGATTGAAAAACTTCCGGCGAGTGGGGGCTGAGGAGGAAAAAATAGCCTCGATGATCTCAAATAGATCAGAGTAGCCGGGCTGCGGGCAGCAGGCGCTTCGACCATCGCGTTCTCCTCCGAAAAAGAGACGATAGGAAGAGAAATGTCTCCGGAAGTGCACTTTGGAAGCTGTGCGAGGGTGCTCTTGCAAGAGAAGTGAGAGAGAGGGAGAGACGAGACTGGCACGGGCCGACACGCAGCGGGCCATCTCCGATCGCTTTTGGGTAGCCAGCCGACACTCTCTCCTTCTTCTGTCTTCACTCCTTCGTCTCGTCTGCCGAGACGCCTCAAGGCAATCGCTCACCGTGGCGTTAATGAGCGCGCGTTCTTCGAAACGACGAACAACCGAAGAACGCACAATGGAGGACGCACTTTATGTGTGGCGATGAGAAAAGAGTTCAAGTCGTTTCACATTCCCTCGTCTTTGCACGAAGAAGCAATGTCTGCCAGAAGAGACACAGGTGTAACAAGGGGCAGACTGGGCAAAAACGCGGATGCGAAGCCTAAGGGCAAGTAGAGTCGAAGCAGGGGACCCAGAAGGTTTCACCTGGAACTGAGCAGTTTTAGTCTTAGAAGGGTTTCTCATGGAGAACGGTATTGTGTTGAGAAAGTCGAGAGAAAGGGGCCGGCACGTAAATGTTCTCTTTTCTACCTTGGACACCCCTCTTCATGCTCTAGGAAGAAGAAGAAGAAGACCATTTTGGTGGGTGACGAAACTGGCCGAAAGATTGATAAGCCCTCAAAGTTCGCCCTTCACGTCTTTTTTGGTCGTCTTGATTGACTGGCATCGAAGTGGCCGCTCGGCCGTTCGACTCGGCGCACGTCCGTCTGCCCCCTTCCCCCTTCCCTTCCCTCTTCGCTCCTTATCCGTCGTCACTTTTTCCTCTCCTTTCCCAATATTACAGCACACTCAGCGAGATAGCGACACCGTTCTGTCATGGACAAGAGGGGGCGCTCATTGGGAAACATATACACCTTCCTGGGTGTTTTGGCTGCTTTCCAAGTCATCGTGGAACTGGAGAACGAAGAGAGCAAAAAGTTCTTCCCGAGTCTCTCGAAGTCTGAGCAAGCGACGATCAGTGATGCATCTCGCCAAGGCTTATTCAGCCGGCCCAGAAGTCCTCCCAACTGAATCCCATTTGCGAGTGTTGACTGTTTTCCTGTTGACTTCGTCTTCGAAGCGGCGGCGACGATGGCACGCTAAACGTTTTCCCATTCGCTTGCGGATGCTTTCAACAAACTCTCCTTCTCTCTCCTTCCTCTCTCAGCTCTTCAAATGTGGAAAGGTGGTGCCAGCTTGTGGCAGATGTGCTGCCTCTCCCCTTGTTTTTGCTCTCCCATTTTGTCATTCCAATTGTCGGCCGGTGAAATTTGAGAATTGCGCGATTTTATTGCGAAGCGTTCAGCGTGGAATTGCCAGAAAAGAAAGAAGAAAACATCTGTTGGGGGCCCTTCTTCCCCCACTCCACACTTCGGTCTTCCCCAAGAGACCTCCAACTGCGGTGGTCTTTATGCCTCCAGAGAGACCTCATTCCGACCCTTTTATTTACGTGGTTTGTCTCTGGTTCGTGCCGCTACTGCCGCCGCCTTGTTGGTCAACGGCCGGCCATCTCATCTCCTCAGGGAGACCTCCGAGAATAGACTCTATTCTCGTTGAGTGCTCTCTCCCTTCTGAATATGACACACATGCATTCAGATAGTAATTTCTCCTTCTTCTCCTTCTCTCTCCCTTCTCGAGTCTTGGACTCTTGGCCGGAGGCTTATGAATAGACTGATTGGCTGGACGGACGAGCTGACGTGTAGAAGGCGTGCAGCCGTGCAGGCCATGTGCCTCTCTCCCCTAGAAGAAGTTCTTGAGGGGCTACCTTTGAACTCTCGCCTCTCAAGACAGAGAAGCCCCTTTTTGCCTTCACCAAGAGAGCACCGAGACTAATTCGTGATGCAAAACATGGCGGACGATTCGACGCAGATGGTGGTGAACTAGACGGCGAGCGCACACCGCCGCGGACCACCGCCGCCGTCGCATCAGAGAGCAAAAATATTTGGTCAAGGCGCCAGCCGCACCGACCACGACGGTCTCGTCTCCCTCCCTCCTCCCTTCGAGAGACCGGCGTACACACTTACTCCGGGGCCGATCAGAGACAGACGCCGTTCGACCCCTTGATGAGCACAATATCTCAGAGTGTTTTTCTCGCTCCTCGCATTGGAAGCCATCTCAGAAGGGTCGAGAAGTCTCCCTTGAGAGTCTTCGAAAGAGAAGCCATTGGGCCGTCAGCCTCGGATCTGCCGCGGCCATTTCCTTTTCTCATCAACCTTGCAGAGGAAGGAAAGACAACAACGTCCCCGGCGAGGACCTTGTAATACGCTTGTTGATCTCGTTGTCGTTTTCGGAACAACCCCTTTTCGGTCTCCGCTCTGAGCCGAAGCGACGGGCGGCGATGGCAAGGGCGCAGCCGAAAAAGGCAATTCCTCCTGCAAAATGGCACGTCGAGGAGGGAGCTGCACTTTGTGCTTTGTTGGGCATGACTCGCTTTGGTCTCCCGACCGGCCGGCCCCCATCGACTCGGTCGTCAAACCCGGCAATAGCCTCGCCGACAAAGTTCATTTTCCGCGTGGTGGCAGTGCCCCGTGCGCCTATTTAGTGCCCTGGTCGTATATCCATCTCCTGTTGTCCTTTCCGGGTCGCTCTTTGGCCGCCGCGAGGGCTGAGTAGGGGGGGGGGGACGAGAGGCAAAATGGAGTCGTTTGGAGTCGCTCTCTCCACTTTCTCAATTGGCCACAACGGGCCCGCGGCACGCAACATAGCGAGGATTTTCTCGGCGTTTGCTCCTTTTTGCCCCCTTCGCCTGCCTTTCTCCAATCTCTCTCTTTCACTCTCGGCCTGGTCGTAAACCCCCGCGACCATCCATGTGCTAATAGCGATTTTGGTTCGCGGCGAAAAAGCCGTTCGAACCCGGGAGGCCATCGTTCCGGGACGGCGAAAGAGGCTCCAGTTGTTTTCGCACTTCTCCGCCTTCTGCCTCTTCCCCTCCACCTCCTCTCGCGGAGCTTTCAACCGCGCCCTCACTCGGAGACACGACAGCGTCCTCTCTCTGCAAGAAGCGAGTCCCCTTCCTCTTTCCTCTCGCGCTCTCATGAATATCCGAGCCGAGAAGGAGGCCTCATCAAAGTCTTCGAAGAGAGAGAAAAAAAGAGAAAACTTGAACTTCCCCTGCACTTTCGATCGGTTTTCCTTGCCGGAGAGGATCTCTCGAAGAATGTACTTGTTCACTTTCCTCTTCTCCTCTTCACATTCTTGGCCCCGAAAAGCGGCGCCGCGAGTGCAAACGGCCAGAGAATCCTCGACTTGCTCGACCAGGCGGGAAGCAAGCGACAACAAGGCTGGTCCCCTGGTGTTCCATCCTCAACCGCACCAGTCCTCCCTCCTTCCCTAAAGTCAGAATGCCGTTGCTCTCCATGCTCTCTCTCTCTCCATCAAAGAGCTCTTCCCAAAAAAGGAACGAGCCACTCCCCTCGCCGTGTCTCCTCCCTTCTCCCTTCTCTATCTCTCTCTCAGCGGAGCGTGTGCGCCGGCCATGTCGCATCAGCTGTTTTCCGCCAGCCTCTCGCCCCGGCCCTCTTGACGACCCCGTCGTTCCAGGCCGTCCCAGGCTCGAAGCGAGCGTGCGGTCCGATCTCTGCTTGCTTTCTTGTTTTGCAACACTCCCCTCCCTCCTCTTTCAGTCCCGGGCGTCTTCTTCTCGCCTCAACAACCTTTGTTTCTGTTTTGAAGCCCGCTTCCTCTTTGAGAGATTCCGCTCAGCTGAGAGCTCGTCGCGGGATCAGTCAGCTGCGAAGTCCACACCGGCCAGCCGCCCGTCGCCCGCCGACCCCCGGCAGCTGTCGACCGCGAGACACGCAAGATTGCGTCTCCTCGAGGAGAAGAGGGAAGAGGTGGAGGAGGCCAGTCTTTGGCTTTGGTCCTTCTCCTCCTCCTGTTGCTCGTTCCTCGACAGAAGATCGTAGAAGGGCGAGGCTCGCCTCCAACATGGCGGACGCCGTGCGGCGCGGAAGAAAAAGGGCTCCCTCGTCGCTCCTCCATCACCATTATCCTTCGTCCTTCGCGTGTAGGCGCCGGCCCGCCGGCCGCCGCCCGCGCAACTTGTCCGTCGACACACTGCGATTGAGCAGTTTTAACACGGTTTTCGCTTTCATTGGAGTCCTTCCGCCGACTGCGTCAGACGCCGCGTCCCTCTGGTTTCCTAGACCACGGCGCTTCTTCTCTCTCTTCCCAGTCTTCCTTTGCTCCACTTTCATTGGCTGAAACCTGAACGGTCTCCTGGTTTCACGATGGCAGCCTTTGTCTTCTCTGTCATTCTACTTCTCATGAGAAAGCTTCGGAGGAGGGGGGAAACGGAGATGGGAGAAGACGACGACGATGATGTCCAGCGGAGATTAGAGCTTCTCCTCGGAGAAGGGAAGAGAGGCAACAGCTCACGGCTGCTGCTGCCCGCCTCGCCAGCTTGCTTCTTCGACGACCCCTCAAGGCTCCCAAAAGCTTACAAGATCTCATGCCCCTAAATAGAGCATCAGCTCTACGACTTCTTCATCTCTTGGCTGGCCTTGGAGGCTTTAGGCTTAGCTTCTTGCTAGGGGATCTCCTTGGTCGGAGTGCAGCAAAATCTATGGCCTCGATGCCCGCAGTCCTTTGCCTCACAACTCACCCACGTGCTGCATGTGTTGCGATCTTCGGGCGAGCTCGTTTTTTTTTCTCCGCTCGCACTCGTGGCTTTCGAATGACGCGAGTGCCGTTGCTCTTATGGATTTTCCATTTTGTCCTCGCTCTCGGAGCCCCCCCCCCGTCCTCGTCGTCCTCGTGAGTCCTCCTCCTCGTCCTCACACCCATACACAACACAAGAAGACGAAGAAGAGAAGGACCAAGAACTACTCTTTTCGGGAGAGCTCTCACATCTCTCTCTCCCTCTTCTCCTCCTCCCATGGCTCCTCCCGAAAAGAGGAGGCGGAGGCGGCATGTTTGGAAGGGAAAAAGAAAAATTTGCTCGTCTTCGAACCAGCGCGCACGCGGCGGTCGACGCACTCTCTTTTCCTCCAAAAAGTTTTCCTCCTTTGAGCGTTCGACGCAAACAAAGTCTTTGAGAGAGAGACTCACGCTGTCTTGCCTCAGATTGAAAAGCCTTCGACGAATTTCCTCACTCAGTTTCTCTAAATAAGTCGTTATTGCAATAACATGTGTCGATCTCTGCCGCCACATCGCTTCCGGCTTAACCGCCGTTAGGTGTATGAGAAGAAGAAGAAGACTTTAATACCCAGACGAAAGCGACTTGTCTTGCCTCCTCTCCCTCGAGGCGGCCGTCAGGCAAAGTACCCGCGTACTTTCTCCTTCTCCTTCTCTCGTTTCTCAACTAGAACAAGTTGACGATGTGATCGTGGCAGTACGTGCCAGGGCCGAGCTTTCTCCTCCTTCTTTTCTCTATTATATTGCTGCGGGGGGACCTCCTTCCTTCCGCTTTTTCTCTCTTGGAGTAGAAGGAGAAGAAGGAAGCTGAAGGCTTAGCACCGACATGCAGTTGCGTCGTCGTCGTCGGGCCCTCTTGTCGACGCAAAAGGGGCATTGTTTCTGTCTTCGCTGACGAGCAAGCCCCCCTCCTTCCCCTTTCCATTCCTTCTCGCTCTCCGTTTTCAAATGTGCCACTCACCCCTCCGAGCCTGGCAACATTCGTCTCTAGCTTTCTCTCTTGTACAAATTCACCTCGAGGCGGTCCTTATACGTAACCTCGGAACATGAATGTCTCAGGGTGAGAGGGGGAAGAGAGAAGAGGGAGGAATGGTGGTGTCTGGTTGGAGCGCCGCCCCCCTCGCCGCCCTCCTGCTCGTTATCGTTTTCCCTTCTTCTCTCTTCGGCCCGTCTCCCCGCATCTCTCTCGTCGAGGAGGCGAACAGTTTGCCGTCGACTCGCCCCGCCACACAGCTGATATCGACCCGTTTGGGCGAGGTTTTTTGTTGTTGAGCAGTCGCCCTTCTCGTCGCCCTCCCGACCGCTCCCGACCTTTCCCCTCTCTCTTCCTTTTTCCTTTCCACTCATCGTCTTCGCATTGACGTGCTTGGTCGAGGTGTCGATCTATGACGTCTCTCTGCTCTTCGTCGTCTTACTTTCATGCTTGCCTGCACGCTTCCCAAGCGCCGACAATCCCAACATGCGCCTTCTCCTTCTTGCAAAACTCCTTCTACGAATCGATTCAGTGCTTTCTTTATGCCACAACTTCTTGCTTCTCCTTCTCTCCTTCTTCTAGTAGCTGCGGAGGGAGTGTTCAGTTCTTTCGACAGACAGACAGGACAAGCGTGTTCGGGGGTTCGCTTCGGTCCGTGGCCGAAAACGAGCGCCTCCAAAGGGAGGAACTTGAATGTTTCATGGGAGAATGTTGCATGGCTCTCCCCTTCGACGATTCACATAGCCTCGTGCGTCTGGTCTCTCCTCTCCCCTCTCCCCTTTCCTCTATCGCGAGCTCGCGACAACAACATCTCTTCTCTCACGCGATTTATTGAAACATGCCGATCATTGCTGTGCCTCTCTCCAGGCGAAGAAGAAGAGAAAGAGGGAGAAGGCCTCCAAGGAATCCTCCTTCTTCCCACTTCCACACTCTACCTCAACTCCTCTTCTTCTTCCCTCTCACCCGGTGGTCTCCGCGCCTCGACTTGAATGACGGTCGATCGACGCGGCGCAGTGATCTCAACGTTGGCCGCGCGACGCGGCAGCGGGACCGGCGGTGGCGGAGGGCCGGTGACGCGCCGGCGCCTCATCTCGGCGCCGAGTGCCGCACCCAGCGCCCGGCTCTCGCCACCAAACGAGAAGACGCGAACGTCGCCTCCCGGCGGCGGTCTTCTCATCATTCGACGTTCAAATGGCATCGCCGAGAAGCCGAAACGCACCTCGCCCATCATCGTGCAGGTCCGAAGGGCGCAAGATTCAACAATCTCCATCGAGCATCTAATTGTTGGGGGCTGAGAGTCATTAGAAGGGGGGCTTGCTGACGATCTCGGCCGGGGCGGCGGCGTTAGCTTGCACTTCTCGACTCGGTTCTCTCCTCCTTCGCGTAAACAAGGCAGACCGCGGGAAGACGCCGATTTCGCCGATTCTCCCCCTCTTCGCTCGCATTGCAGCCTTCTCCTTGACATCGTCGAGGACGCATAATAATTCGTCTTCTTCTTCTTCTTCGCACCATGCTGTCCTGTCTTCTCTTCCTTGTTGGTTGAGAGACAGGTGAAGAGGCGGCCCCTGAAACTCGTGGGGGGGGGGGGGGGGTCTAGGCGGAAGTATGGAATTGGGCAGTGGCCGGGACGGGGGCAAAGGGAGTGAGAGAGTGCTTTGTGTGAGGTTGGACCCCGTGTTGTCTGGCCCCTTCTCCTTCTTGTTGCCATCAAAGACTGCCAGAGAAAGGACGAGCACCGTGATGTAAAAACGTCCGGTCATAGACAAGGGGAAAGGGACAAGAGCTCAACCCAGCCAGCTGCCCCTTGACTCATTCTCCTTGCTTGCCCTATCAACGAGCAGCTGTCTCAATTTTCTCAGAAATTGGCAAGCGAAGAAAAAAAAATGTGCGCACTCTTGGGACATTTCTTCTTCCGCGGGGCAGAATTTTGATGCCGATCTTGGTGATCTTGAAGCAATATGGGCAAGATCAAGTGCTCAACGGGGCGTGGGAGCGTCGATCGGCGAGACGCTCGCCGCCAAGTGCACGCTTCTATTGGTCCAACGGCTCAGTGACAGCTCCTCGCCACGCTGTCGGGGAACCCTCGATGAGTGGAGAAGGAAGGAGTGGAGGAAATTCACAAACATCTCATACGCATCAAAATGCACTCTCCATGTTTCATGCGCCCAGCGCTCGTTGACGAATTTACGGTCCTATTTGGAATAGCCCAAAAACGAGCGCCGAGCCGGCTTCGTCAACCGGAATAACAGATGTTTTCGGCAGTTTTTCCCCTTTTCCTCCTCCTCCTTCCCCTCCTCGCCGCCCACTATTTCTTCGTTATGCGGTGTGAGTCCTCGGTGTGTGTATGGTCTGAGTGCTCTTCGTCGACGTGCGAGAAAAGTTTTTGCGCGCAAACATGCCCGCCACTAAAGAGACGAGGTGTGAAAAGAAAACCAACAAAGAAGAAGAAAAAAGAAGAAAAGAGTATCGGAACGGGGAGAGAAGAAGAAGGATGGACAGAGAGATCGTGTGCTTTTTTGGCCCACCAACCATTGGACTAGTGCTTTCAGAGGAGTATCTCTCTCCCTTCAGTGGCACTTGCTGTGACAGAAGTTGATCGTGGGAGGGAGAGGGAGAGGAACTGGACCAAGGTGCGTGCAGAATTCGCGCACTCCCCGTATTCTCCTCCTCTTCTCTCTTTGCAAGGCAACCCGGCGGGGTTGTGTTTCATATTTTCGCGCTCACCCAAGTGGGTCGAGGGAGAAGTCGAAGAAGCAGAAGAGGAGAAGAGGAGAATGGGAACTGTGTGTGAGTGTTGAGGCTGGCTGGCGCTTCTGGGTGGGCGAGCGCGGGAACCAAGAGAGGAGCTCTCTCCTTCGGGCTTTGCTCTTGGGGTTCGTGTTTCAACCGGCTCCAAAGGAGGTAGCAGCAAGAGTCTTCACCGGGTCTCTCCTCGTAGTCTCTTCGAGGCAGCCAAGGGGAGGGGGTTAAGAGGAAACCTCCAAAGATGGGATCTTCAACACGAGAAATAGTGTCCTGAAACAGTGTAAACATGAACAAAACGAAAGAGACCAAAACCCGTTTTGTCTGCCTCCTTTTGACACCTTCAAAACATGCGAAAAACTATAAGGTGTCTGTGGTGGAAATTGTCCCCTTGGGTAGACTTGAGTGAGGTTCGAAGTGGCGTTCAAGCGTGAATCTCCTTTCTAACGACGCAATTGCTTTCAGGCGACATCACAACGACAGTCTTCTCCTTCGCTGGAGGACCGTTTCGGCGACTCGCCGCGCTCCGGCTCCTACAACCAGAACGACGTGAGTACTCCATCTTCGCTCCTTCTTTCCTCCTTGTGTGAGATGGGAGAGAGGAGAGAGGCTAAAGGGGAGTGGAAGACCTTGAGGGATCAGCGAGCGTCGCCGCCATGTCCTTTGTCCCGCTTCGCTCTTTGCTGTGGGCCGCCTTGATAAATTATCCACCGCGCGCCGATGTGCGGGGAAGGCAGGCGAAGGGTAAGGGCGAATGGCCCCGGCGTCGACGCGGCCGAAGAAAGCAAAGCAAAGAAAGAAAGTGCGTGGATATCTCATCCCAACGAGTGTCCGTCGAGGGAGCCATCAACAAGCCCCCCCCCCCCTTGCCCTCCTCTTTCTCCGAAGTCCGCACTCGCCGTTGTTGTTGACGTCCGCTAACAAGAGGAGACCAGAGGGCATGTTGTCGAGAAGCAAATCTCCCTTGCAATATTTCTTTGAACAGGGATGGGGGAAACCACAGAACATTGTCTCAGAGCCTGTCTCTTTCTTTCCACATCTTCTCTTCTTTTAAAGAAGACTTCTTTTCCTAATTCATCCCTTCCTCTCTCGTTTTGAAACGCGGCAAGACCAGCGATCAAACGACGGCCTTTTGAAAGAGCGCCAAAAAACTCCGAATGGACGTCTCTCGTGAAAAGGGACGTGTGATCTTTCTCCTTCCACTTTCTTCCTCTTCTCCTTCTCCTCTTCCTTCTCCTCTCTGTAGTCTGGTCCTGGCAGTGTCCTCCTCAGCTCTGTCCTCTTCCCTTGGCTTCGCGTCACACAAGTAAACACGCGAGGACGGCTGCTCGGCCGAAAAACAAAACCTTGGGAGGGCGAATATGAGAAGGACCAGAAAGCCCCACCTCCTCCTCCCTCCTTGGACAGAGAAGCCTTCGGGGGGTCGGTCCGGGGCCATGGTTCTCCTCCTTCTAATGCTGAGCGCAAACGTCAAGGGCCTCCATTGGCCATTTGAGACGAGGAAGAAGTCAAGAGAAGGGAGGCTGCGTGTCTGTTAGAGCCTCTAAGAGAACGCGAACAGCTGATGGTTTGATGGTCTCGCTCCTTCTCCTGATGAACCCCCTGACCCCAAGTAGAACAAAATCCAGAGTGCAAAGCAGAAGAAGGAGTCTGATTGTGAAAGAGAGGAGGATTGCAGTTGGACGAGTACATCATCGACGAGATTCTTTCCTTGGAGGACGAGCAGCGTTCAAAGCAGGTTCGCCGCCTTCTCTCCTTTAGCACAATTCTCTGCACGATTTGTGGTCTGGTGGTGGTAGAGAGGTTATGTATGCACCGCACGTGTGATTGTGTCTTTGGCATGCATGCGACATCCCCCTCCTCCCCTGTCCCGTCACTCCCTTTACAACTAGCCTCTCTCTTCCCAATTCATGGGCACTCTTTTGATGACTGAATGATCCGAAAAGACTCCAAAAGTGCACTCTTTTTCGACTCTCCCGACCATCACAAACAACCCTTGGACCCTGGCCCAACTAGCATGTGTTTGGGGCCGACGGCGAGGAGAAGAGGAGCGAGAGAAGATCGTAAAAAACCATTTCCCTCCACTTTCTCCCTCCTCACAGCACCACACAAAAGAGAGTCCTCTCTCCCTCAAGCACAGATCGCGAACATAGAATTGCTTTTTTAGTCTGCCTTCTCCCTCTCTCAACTCTGTCACAATCTCCCTTCCGTAACCGGCTTACTTAACCCCGCACGCCGCTGTAGTGACTCGACCAGTGTCCCCCATGCTGAGAATTTCGAAAGAGGGAAAAGGAGCCACAACGGGTGGTCTCTGGAAGGCCTTGATCCCTTTCAATTTTCGACCTCAGCGACCACGGACCGCGGCATCCTGGTCTCTCGTCGACTCCTGATGAGGTTTCCCTTTGGGAGCCTCCAGCCGATGCCCTTGTAATTCCAGTCGTGGGCTAGCTACGCTCGCTCTCTTCATTTGGACCCTCTTCGACAAGGAGGAGAAAGGGGAAGGAGCAACTAGGGGAAGGGAGGAGTATCGCCCTGCGATCAGTCTCCTCGCCTCTCTTTGAACGACGGCACGGCGAGTGGTTGGGGAGGAGAGAAGGGGGAACTGGTTGTCCCGGGTGAGGGGTTAGCGGCAGGACGCCGACCCGAGCGAACGAACGAAAGGAAAGGAAGGGCAAGAGGGAGAGAATTGGGCAGGCCTGAAAGCCCGGGTGCTCACTTTGTGTTTTCTTCTTCTGCCTCCTATTTTTTCGTCTCCCAAACGCATACACAGCCTCCGACGGAAGAGAAGACGAAGAAATTGTATGCCACTCTTCTCCTTTCAAAGGTCCCAAAGGAGAGGCTCGGAAACCGCAAAGCTGAGAGTGGGGGAACTTGGCGCGGATGACTCTTGAAAGTTTTGGAAGAAGAGAGCCGTGCCAGTCTCCGGCGCTTGTTTTGTTTCGTTTTGTCTTCTTGGGGCGGCCGTCACGGCAACGTCTCCGTTTCATAAACAGAGCAACGAAGACTCTCCTTCTTCTTCTTCCCTCATTCAGACTTGAGAAGGGACCGTTTCCACTCCTTGTTTGGTCTTTGATGACTAGACATGAAGACAACAAGGGAAAGGGGGGGGGGGTTCCTTGTCCATCATAAAAGCCACGGTGACCGGGTGCGGGGCGTCCGCGCGGCTCGCCTTACGCCTGTTTGACTATGCCATTAGCCTCCCTTGGTCTTCTACCCGGTATCCGCGCGGCCGGCCGTCCTTCTCACCATATTCACGACGGGTCCTTAACAATCTAACGAGGGACATCTCCTCCCCCCTTTCAACAAGGGCGGCACGAGGACAAGGAGGATGGCATCGCTCTTTTCCTTTGTGACAGCGGCAGACAGTCGGCAATTTGGCTTGGACCAGCTGAAAGATTGTGGGAAGAAGAGGAGCTGGAAGAGGAGAGGGGGGAGGAGGAACCCCCGGGGAGCGATCTTCGTATTTTCTGTCAACGCACACCTCGTCTCTCACTCCGCGCGATGATCCACTTATATCCATGAAGAGAGGAAGAAATGGAGAAGGAGGAGGCCGAAGAGGGATTCCACACAGTCTCCCTCACACGATGAACAAATATTGTTCACCTTCGAAGTTCGCTGACCTGCCAGTCTCCCGTTCCCCGCCTTTATGGTGACACAATGGGCCTCTCTCTCTCTCGTTTGGCCTCGACGCGATTTTAAAAATCCTCTAATGGCATTTTACGGCTTTCGTGGTGGGACCATCGCGTCAGGAAATTGCCGTGAATGAGACAACTTGTGAAGGGTGAACGAACAGGAATCTCGGTCATGTTGAGGGGAGAGAGGAGTACAAAGCATTGACAACCCGCGAACACATCCATCTCTTCTCTCTTCCCTTGTCCCTCTCCTCCTCCTCCTCTTCCTCCTCCGATGTATGACCGTCCGATGTGCAGCGAAGCGTCGACTCTCTCTGCTGAAT
>JAQIXL010001280.1:0-19251 GCA_034700245.1 Poikilolaimus oxycercus
GAGTTCAGACCGCGCAGCACCGTCTGTTGCTTCATCAACTTGGACAACTTCTTCTCAAAGTTGAACCATCCATTCTTTCTCTGAAGCCCCTTCTTCTTCTCTTGAGAGGTACCTTGATGGGGAAGCCCATCTCTTGATCTGGGCAGTCGTCTGGTGCCCAGACAAAGAGCATCGCATTCTTCGAGTCGAATTTGAATGTTAACTAAAGCTGCATGGCTCCTTCGAAGACAGACGCACGCGTCGCCCCTGAAGGAGCTGGGGGCTGAGGGCGGCTGACACCGAGGAGAGTCGGGCGGAGGAGTCCGCCGCGGCGAAGAGGGGCCGCGTCTGCAGGACGGCGAGCAGCGGACGCAGCACCGGCCACGGCAGCTTCTCCAGGCGATTCTGCAGGCCGTCAAAGGAAGAGAGGAGGAGGCGGACTTGAGAGCGATCCGAGTAGACGACCGCCATCTAGTCGGGAGTTGCTTCGTTGTGACCTCGTGGACAGATTCAAAGACTTCGTCTTGGCTTCGAGCTTGGATGTGAAAAAGAGGAGAAACGGCTGATGAGAGAAGGGTTCAAGAAGAGTCTCTTGAGGGATCTCAAAAGAGAATTGAAGCACTCAAACCTCAATGCGAACTTCGCCTTGCCAGTATTACGGTGGCGCACGCGCAGTTTTTCGCCTTGAAGGAGTGTGATTGTCGTGGATGGATAGAAGAGGGCGTAGAAGCCGCGGAGGCCAACGGCCGTCCAGTGCAGGTCGTCGCCCACACGAGCGTCGTCGCCATGGCGAACACGGCGCCCTTCTCCAGTCTGCAGCTTTTTTGGGAGAGGGAGAGGAGGACGAACTTGAGAAGGCGACTCTCCTCGCCCAGAGCCCGTGGCAGCCACACTTCGCCGGCGACGAGCCTGAACTTCTTTCCTCTCCTCCTCTTCCCTCTGACCAGCCTCGTCGGCAGAGACGGGTCAAGACTCTCACGAGGCGAGTCGCCGCCTTGCAGCAGAAAAGCTTCCTTGTGAGGGGCAGCCGGCAAGGAGACGGTGGCAAGGAGATGGAAGGCGAGCAGCGCCCTCTCGGACCACTCAACCGAGGCCCGCATCGCTTCGTCGAAGTGGGCGAGCAAGTCGACGGCCACCTCGCAGAGAGACTGTCGCCCGGGGACGCGCGCCTCGCAGAGCAGCTCCACTTCACATTTTTACGCATTTAGCTGGGGATCAGAGAGAGTCTCTGGAGCGCCTCTGGTGTCGTCCCGGCGAAGCACGTGTAGATGTCGTCGCAGATGTCGCCTCCTCCCCACCCCCAAAAAACCTCCGATGGAATTGGAGAAAAATGAGATGGCGAGGAGAGACAGCTACTCGGGCTGGTCTTCCTGCCCTACCTCTTCGGGCTGATCTTTCTGCCCTTCTCGTTGGAGCTCTTCGAGTCTTGGCCTCCTTCCTCCTTCTTGAGCTCCACGGCCTTCGCCCTCTTTCGCCCGCTCGTCCAATGCTGGGAGCCTCTTCTTGGAGAAGGAGTCGGACCCCGAGAATGTTGCTAAAGACGGTGGCTGCGAGCAGTCGACGCTGACCACGAGTCGGTCGGTCGTCTCGTCTCGGTCTGGAGACGTGGCGTGCCGAGCTGACTCGACCATGATGACGTTGCCGGTCAACGGGATCGCTTCGTGGTCGCCGGCATTGGTGCTAAGTGTAGGCCAATCCACATGTCTCTCTCTTTCTCTCTCTCTCTGCTTGTCTGTGCATCTCTAGGAGTTGGAAACATTCATAGCTGGCATTGTGTGAATTGACCGCAAAATTTTTAAAATTTCTGTCCCCTCTCTCCAATCAGGGCTCTGAGTCTCATTCTCCCCTGAAATGGCGCCTCAACCTGTCAGCGCTGTCCTTCTTGCCTCAATGCCCAAAGAGATTCTTTCACACATCTTCAACTTCCTCGACCTCGACGGTCGTCTCTGTCTTCATGCTCATGGTCCAGAGATGGAAGCCTTCATTAGATCTCCTGCTTACCCTCTCTTGGATGTCACAGGCTTGGTCAATGATTGCACCAGTATTTCCATCGTCGTCTCACAGGTCGAGCAACGTTACATCCATCTGAACTCCTTTAGCTCTGTCGAGTGGACTCGTGAAGTGGACCCACGTTACCGTAAGCACGAATTTGAGATTGAGGACTTTCACGTCAAGACTTTTTTCAGAAAGTATGTCCCCAATGATCGCACTCTCATCTTGGAATTGAAGTCCGAGTCTCGATTCTCATGGTCCAAGACCAAGCGCTTCGTCGTCTGCGCGTTGCGAATGCTCAATTTTCATCTGGCTCCGTTTCTTTTGAAGACGAACGTTGAGCTCACTGACCTGGCTGACATCGCCGCGAACTTCCCGTCGATATCCGTCCAAAGCCTCATCTATGCCCATTGTGAGGACCAGTTGGTGATGCCGCCACGAAGGGAGCCACTTGACGAGCTCGCTCTCTTCAGAGTCATTTCCTTATTACCGGGTCTTCGCAATCTTCATGTTGAAATTCAAAAACAAACTTCTCCCACTTGGACTCTTCGAGCCTTGATGAAGGCTCAACGACCCGATGTCGATCTCGTCGAGCTTGAAGTCCATTGTTCCAAGACGATAGTCGGCGGCAGCGACTCTGACCTCTTGCGTCTTTTGTATTCTGCATCTCTGTCTTTCCCACTGCGCTTTCACAGCTCTCTCCTATCATCAGCGGGGCTCAACACTTGTCTAGGAGTATGGTCCGAGGCGCGAGGGCAACTCCGCAATATAGGCATCAATTTCCTGAACTCCGACCGTGTCTTCCTCAGCGGAGTGCTGGACGGCCTCCCAGTTGAAACGCGCCATGACCCAGAGAACAACTTTGTCGTCCTCACGAGACCCGACGACCAGCAGCAACTCGCCCTCCAATACCAACTCACAGCAAGTGGCGCTCTCAAGTCTCTTCAAGTTTACTCTCTCTAAAGTTTTCGATTCATGATCTGCCCATGTTTTATGCCATAGATATTTATTCATCTTTCAACGATAAATATCCTTTTCATAACAAGGAACAACAACTTGCAAAACAACGCCAGAGGTGGGACAAAAGGGCCAACGGGATTGAAGATGGAAGAGAAAGTTGAGAATGTGCCGGCAAGGGAAGAAGAAAAGGGGAAACCGCCTCGTCTGTGTTTCAAACCAACAACCGTAAACGTCAACAATAATAAACCAACAAGAAAGGGTGATGGAGAACGGCCATGAGGGCGTAAACTTCTATAGCTCTCGAGGAAAAAAGAGACACCAAAAGAATGAGATTGTCTCTAAGAACTCTAACAAGGCACATAAAGTCCCAAGCTTTAGTCCGACGAATCGTCCGATGACGAGGACTCCTTCTTGCGCTTCTTTGGAGCTTCCTTCTCCTTCTTCGGTGTCTCGGGCTTCTTTGATTTCTTCGGCTGCGGCTCCTCCTCTTCATCGGAGTCGGAGTCGGAGTCCTCCTCCTTCTTCACTTCCTTCTTGATCGCCTTCTTCGGACTCGATTGAGCAGCCTCGCCATCGCCAGCCAACGGTTTGTACTCCGTCTTCCAGTTCGCGGGCGTCTTCTCATTCGGTTTGCCGTACTTGTCCAGAAGTCCTTCCTAAACGATCAATTTAGACTTGTCGCTAGATTTAACGTTCATAAACTTCAAGAAACCCAGTTCATGACGAACAAAACTAGCTTTTTGCTCTAGCACAACAGCATAACACCACGTATCAAGTTGATTTCAGGTGTACTATAATCGTGCGGTTTTACTGGGGGCATTGCTCAACACTGAAGAAATCCCCTAGCTCACCTTGACCATGGCCTTCTTCTTCGAGGCGACGACACCGAGACCCCACTTGCGGGCGTACGTGTCGCGCTCCATGATCACGCGCTTGATCTTCGCCACCACACCGTGGTCACATGACGCGATTGTCGACGTCGTCATGAGGGCGTTCGCGATGCAAACCGCCTCTCCCTGAAAAGAAATAATAAGTTCCCCGCGTCTCCACCGAGCACTGTTTTCTGCGTTTCAGTCAAGCTTTTGGTAAAACTTTGAAACTCAAAGGACAGCAATAGAATAATCTTCCAAGGCATGACTAGATTGAGCTCGAAAAAAGTCTAACACATCTGCCACTCGATGAAACGAAGACGCAATCCAACAAACCTTTGTCGTGACAATGACGATCTCCACGCCCAGCTCGATGCCGTCTTCATACCGCAGGATACCCGGTAGAAGAATCTTCGCTCCATAGCAGATCGCATTCACCTGAAACCGATCCAAATTCAGTTGTAGCTGAAGCAAAGTGACGATGCGACCAAAATGGCCGCACTATGTATCAATTCAGCTGTTTATGCTCTTGCGCAACAGCATAACACCACCCTCTTCCAGACAAGACAGTGTACATAAATTGCGCGTCTCTTGTGCTGCGGTCGAAACTCATTTCTTTGAAAAACATGTTGATACCCCAACTCACCGAGCTGTCCTTGACGATGATACGCTTGTGTTGTGTGAGAAGAGCCTCGAGAGGCCGGACGATTTTGCGCAGATACGTCTCATCCTTGAAGTGATCATAGCAGTACTGCGCGTCGAGGATATCGTGCATGGTCACGAGCTGGTCATGCTCGTCCGTGATACCCGAGCGGTTGCGACGCAGCTCCTGAAAAGTTTCCATTAGTTTCAAGGCTTTCACAAAACTAGACAAACCTGCATCTGTGAGCCAACACCAAGTATCAGACCGAGATGAACGCAGAGCGTTCGTACGTAGGTTCCCGACTCGCAGCTCACCCAGAAGATTCCCATCTGAACATATGAGAGATTTTCTGTAAAAGTGCGAAAAGTCTTGGTACAGGGTCATTTTGAAGGCCCATTTCGCGACGGCTCGATTTTGAGCATATGATAGGCTTTCTGGGGTGTTCAAGGGCTCATTCGACTCGACTTTGACCGATCTTCATCGCCATCAAGTTTGTTTCGCGATTTCACGTCATTACATGCAGTAGAAAACGATAAAGTGCTTTTTGCAGGCCGAAAATCGATTGGTCAGACTTAGAGTCGATTTTATTGGCTTTTCCTATGTGGAACCTGTCAGAAATGGTGAATAGAAGTTCTCGTAAGGGTGGGAAACGGGGGGTAATGAAAGAAGCAGAAGAAACAACGAAGAAGAAAGTCGAACATCATGAAATCAAATGCGCGCGCCGCGCGCGCGACGCGTCGCGTGTCGCGTGCGGCTGAATTTCATTTCTTCAAGTTGCTCAAGTTTGTAGCATTTTCGACCCTGTCAGCTTCTTTTTTGATGCTATATTCGACTTCTACGGGTATGATTTACCCGGGAGAGGTAGGATTAGCTCACGAAGCAGCGACAAAACACGATTTCAACGACATCCGAACGCAGCACGCGACGCGTCGCGCGCGCGGCGCGCGCATTTGATTTCATGATGTTCGACTTTCTTCTTCGTTGTTTCTTCTGCTTCTTTCATTACCCCCCGTTTCCCACCCTTACGAGAACTTCTATTCACCATTTCTGACAGGTTCCACATAGGAAAAGCCAATAAAATCGACTCTAAGTCTGACCAATCGATTTTCGGCTTGCAAAAAGCACTTTATCGTTTTCTACTGCAGGTAATGACGTGAAATCGCGAAACAAACTTGATGGCGATGAAGATCGGTCAATGGCGAGTCGAATGAGCCCTTGAACACCCCAGAAAGCCTATCATATGCTCAAAATCGAGCCGTCGCGAAATGGGTCCTTAATTTCAAGGCTGTACCAGCCTCTAGAACAAACTTTCGCACTTTTACAGAAAATCTCTCATATAAGTTTCATGAAAGAACAAGTAGCGAACCTGTGACTCGGGATCGTACTCGATGAGCTTGTTCTCGTAGATGGTGCGGATACGAAGCTGACGCTTCACGGCTGAGATCAAAGGCGGTCGCTGGAAGAGCGCTCCAGTCAGCTGAAAAAGATGAGTTCAGCAGAAAAACGAGGACAAGCCTTTTCAAGAGCCTGCTTGATCTTCTTCTCGCTCTCGACGGGATTGTGGAGACGAAAGATGCAGACGTACTCCTTGCCTGCGCCCTGCTGCGACTTAGCCAGACGAGTCGTGCGATCGATGCACACAATCAGACATCCCGATACCTGAAACATACATTCACCTGGCGAAGCAATGAGACAAACCTTGGGATCGAGCGTTCCACTGTGACCCGTCTTTTCCACACGCATAAGCTTCTTGATCCAGGCGACGACCTCGTGACTCGACGGATTCGCCGGCTTGTCCAAGTTGAAGAATCCTGACGAGACGTAGTTCTTGATGTCGCGCTTGAGGGGCGAGCAGCCATCCGGCAGCGGTGTGTAGTGGTTCGAGCGCACATTCAGCTTGTCAAAATTCTGCAAGCAAAACGAGTCAAACGTTAGAATAAAATCTTAACTTTCAAATCTCTACTAGTCCAACGGCTTGGAGAGAAGAAAACAATTAGCAAACCTTGAGAAGAAGCGGCCATTCGGAGGTCTCGAGCTTCGCCTCGGCGCTCGACGGTTTCACCGTGAAGTCGCCCGCGACCTGGGCTTCCTAAATCGAAAGTTTCCAGAGAAAATCGAGAAAAACTTACGCCAACATCGACCTCCTTCTTCTTGTCCTTCTTGCCCATTGTTTGAAGCAAGCTGAAACAAAAACGGGTTTTCACGCGATAAGATCGACAAGCAGTGAGACACAAAGAACGATTCTCGCAAGGAAATTAGCAAAAGTTCAACGCGTTTCTAGCCGAATTCAATACTTCTTCGTCTGATAAGTCCAAAGTGCAACTAACTCAAAGATGAACCACAATTTTTTCCAACTATGTTCAAAACCGAAGCCATGCGCACTCAAAAGGCGCTTCTATAGGCGCGGCGCCAGCTCGCGCTGCGTAGCGACCCGATATCGTCGCCAAGCGACGGCGACCGGCGTCGTCTCCCCCGCAAAGAGTGCGCGCTGGCCCCCAAAAGCTGTCACAAAAACGATGAAACGCGAAACAAAGACAAGACTTTGGGAAACTCAACAAAAGTGCGCTCGCCATGAGATTTCGGCCCGCGGGTCCCGATCCGAAATGCCTGAATCGGCAGTTGGTGCGAAAATTCGCACTTGAATACGATAATTTTGATCTCACGCGCGTGAAGGCGGGCGAGGGGAGAGGGTGCCAGTTGCTCGTTTGTTGGGGTCGCGGCGCGGTTGGGTTTTCTCCGTTCTTTGGTTTGTTCTAGTTGCTGCGGGTCCTTGTTGCCGCCTTTCGGGCATTTTCCCGGTCCAGTTATGCCCTCCAAACCGACGCTCCATCCACCTGCCGCCATTTCGCCGCCATCTGCCGGTCTCTCCTCGTCGGCCAGACGCGTTTCCGTTGCGGCCGCGGTCGCTACGCAGTGGAACGCATTGCGCGCGCCAATTTTTTGGCGGCGCTCAGCCGGCGCATTTTCGACGGGGCGCCATTCGAGAAATTTCGTCGCCCCGTTTTGCACGTTGTCTATGCTCCGTGAATCGTTCCTTTCCGTGCTTTCTTGACAGTTTCCATGCCGCGAATCGCTAGAGGAAGAAAGAATTTAGTCGGTTCTCTAAGTTCCTGCTGCGTTTCGAAATTTTCCGCGCGCATCAGATACGTTTTCGAAAATGCACGTTAGTTTCATCATTGCGCAACCTTGTTCTTCATTCGTGGCCTATCCTTGGGGAGGAAATCGTTGTGTTTCCTAGAAATGGCTTCATTATTTGTTGTTATTCGTGTCCGAACATGCCATTTTTTGTGACCGTTTTGCAATCTCGTGTACGTTTCAGTTCGCAAACAGAACATGGCCACTGGTGACGACGGTGTTCCGACGTTCAAGCTGGTCCTCGTCGGCGACGGCGGCACGGGCAAGACGACCTTCGTGAAGCGCCATCTGACGGGCGAGTTCGAGAAGAAGTACGTCGCGACGCTCGGCGTGGAGGTCCACCCACTCATCTTCCACACGAACCGCGGACCGATCAGGTTCAACGTCTGGGACACGGCCGGTCAGGAGAAGTTCGGCGGACTTCGCGACGGATACTACATCCAAGGTTTGTCGTGGTTTTTGCTTTAACCGAATGTTCAGGACAATGTGCCATCCTGATGTTCGACGTGACAGCGAGGGTGACGTACAAGAACGTCCCCAACTGGCACCGCGACCTCGTCCGAGTCTGCGAGAACATCCCCATCGTTCTGTGTGGCAACAAGGTTGGGAAGAAAACGTCTTCATCGAAACAACATTGTTCAGGTCGACGTGAAGGATCGCAAGGTCAAGGCGAAGACCATCACCTTCCACCGAAAGAAGAACCTGCAGTACTACGACATCTCGGCCAAGTCCAACTACAACTTCGAGAAGCCCTTCCTCTGGCTCGCCAGGAAGCTGCTTGGAGACCCGAACCTCGAGTTCGTCGCCATGCCAGCCCTCGCTCCTCCGGAGGTACGTTGTGACTTATCGCTGTAGGCGATGACAAAAAGAAATGTAGTTGCTGAGGAACTAACTGTTGGGTGTTGCAGGTGCAAATGGACCCGTCGCTCGTCGCCAACTACGAAAGGGAAATGGCGGAGGCGCAGAACGCCGATCTTCCGGACGATGATGATGATCTTTGAGAAGCACAAGAAGACGACACCTGATGGCCGCTCAAGGCTACCTTCTTCTTCCTGTTCCATCTCGTATTCTAATTGTTCTTCTCTTTCGTTTGTAATTTTGTGTGTGCTTATCGAGAGATCGATAAAGATGCGCCTTCCACAAACGTGTGTTTGTAACTTGACTTTGATTGGGAATCAGTTGTGAACTGCGACTGTATCGTCTCTTGAAGTTGGGAGAGAAGAGGAAGTATTGGTTGTTCGTGCTTGATGTGTTTGAAGGAGAAAAAGTTTGTGCGAAATATTCGCGCGCGCCTTGTGGTTTGGTCGCAAATTGTTGATGCAGCTGTGGTTGGAAGGCTGGATTTTCACCCACCTTCACTTCTTTCTCTTTGTCGTGGCTCATCAGTTTTTGCCCAGCTTCCAGGATGTCGGCGCGCGATCAGATGGCGGCGATGCTCGACGAGCTGATGGGTCCGAAGCGCAATGCGGCCGTCGGCACGGACATCTCGCTGAACTTCGACGTGAGTTTCGGGCTACTTTCAACTGGGTAGTTCTTTTTGGGCGAGTACTCGCTCTTCTTCTGTTTCTTGTGCTAAATTTGCTACAAATTGGACCATTTCCTGGTTTTATCGACGAATTTGAAATAAGTTTCTTCTAACTCACGTTTGTTGGAACGGTAAGAGAGCAGCAATAATTTCGAGCTGACGAGCTTTCGTTTTACTTGGTGCGTATCAAAACATACACTAAGCAGACCAATTTTTAGTTTTTAGCCTGGCATGCACACTTGTAAACCAGTTTCTTTCAGGATGCGGAAGTCTGCAAGTTGTACCTGGTGGCGTTCTGCCCGCACGAGATGTTCGTCAACACGAAATGTGATTTGGGTGAGTGTTTACTTTTTCTTCTTCCCCTTTCTCTCGGATTCGCTTCCGATCTCTTACGTCTTGATGTTTATTTCAATTGGAAAGTAAACTTTGTCTTTCAGGTCCATGCCAGAAGATTCACGATGTCGCGTTGCGTGAGGCTTACAAGCGTAGTTCGCGCTTCGAGAAGCTCGGCTACGAGAAGGAATTCTTTCGCTTCTGCACACGACTTCAGGTTTGTTGATTGGCTGCTATTTTGGATGACAGCGACGTTATTTTTAGGAAGAAATGAAGAAAAGAGTGGAGCGCAACAAAGAGCGATGCCGCGTGGCGAACCGACCCATGGATGTGAGCCTCGAAAGCTTTGTGTCTCAACCCAGGCGTTGATGTGTTTCAGGAGTCGTCGGGCCGGGCCTTGCAGCTGGACAAAGAGATTACCGAGTGCTTGGAGAAGGCGGATGCGTCGGGAGCCGCTGGCGAAATCGAGAAGTCGCGCGAATTCGTGGCGAAGGCCGAGCAACTGAAGCGTGAACGAAACGCTATTGGTGGCGTGAGTTTTCTGCCACTCATCCTCCTCCTCTTCCTCGTCCTACTTCTTCCTCTCCTCCTCCACTCTGCTCCTTCTTAGAAGCGAGCGAGACAGTGAGTGAGGAGAGAAGTGATGAATGAGAGAAGTCCAAAGTGCCCGAGGTACTCATGAGACCGTCTCACTAGGTGTCTTGGGTTTCAGTCTCACTCCTTGATGGACGAAGCGAAGCCGAAGGAGGTCTGCGAGGTGTGCGGCTGTATGTTGATCATCGGTGATGCCCAGCAGAGGGTCGAGGAGCACCTCAACGGCAAGCAGCATGTCGGTTACACGAAGATCGGTGAAGTCCTCGACAAGCTCAAGGTTTGGTTCTTCTTCTGCTTCAAGAAGGTGGCTTAGGAAAAGTTTCGCGAAGAAGAGGAACGCAAGGCGGTGGAGCGAGCGAGTCGCGAGAAGGAGAAGGCGGAACGTGAGAAGGACCGCGAGAAGAACGAGAAGAATGGCAAGGATCGTGAGAAGGAGAAGGAGAAGGATGGTAAAGACGAAAAGAAGGTGAGTGAAAGCTTTCTGAGGAGAGATTTTTCTTGCAGCGCCGTGACTCGCGTGATGGAGATCGACGAAAGGACGAGAGGAAGCGAGATGATGGAGACAGGAAGAGTTCGGATCGTGACCGCGACAGGGAGAGGGACCGTGATCGTGATCGTCGACGTCATCACAATGACGATGATCGTCGTCGACGCTCGCGTTCCCGCAGCCATGATCGTCGAAGGAGGTGAAGATCCCCGTAGTTCTCCTCGTTTTCGTCTTTATCGCCCTTTCACAAATGATTCATTGTTCTTCTGTGAGATGAAATGGAACAGGTAGTTGAATGAATAGAGAGTGAGAAGAAGGGAAGAAACTCCAAATTGTGTCTTTTGCTCTCTTCTTCGTCACTCTCCCCGCGCCCTCTTTGCTATATTGCTGCAGATGATGATCTCGCTCCTCGGGAACCAGGTGCTCTAATCGCTTTTCTCCTCATTCTCCTCTTCCTCTTATATCTTGTTTTGAGTCTATGTAAACTTATTGGCACAAGTGAAAAGTGAGAGAGAGCCCTCATTGAAGTTTCCAAAACACAAATCTTACTCTCAAGTTTATTGTTTTTTGTTCGTTTTGAAGTTTCTTTTCTATTGCTGTAGCCAGAGAAAGGCGCGAAGATGATATCGGTGCAAATTGTTGTTTCCTTTTTGCTTTGAAAATGATGCTCTTCTTTCCTATTTCCATCACCGACACCCAGTAACTCGCCTCTTTGAGCACTTCATACCGACAAAGGTTTAGGGTCACTAGTTCACCCGTTAGTTCTTCGGTCTCCCTCTTCTTCTTGCTTACACTATCTCTCTGGTGTTGAATGGTTGTTCGGGGATCTTATTGAAAGTTTCTGGAAGTTCGTGCTTCTTCTCATTCTTCCATCTCCTAGGCGCCACCCTTTCCTTCTTCCCTTATAACCCGAGCTCTAGATCGGTAACGCGGAAATCGCTTTCAGGCACTGGTTCCCCTTATGTTCTTGGTGTGTTTCGTATTATTGTGTTTGGCCTAGTAAATAAACATTGCATTGAGAGGTGAAAGTGATGAGCATTTGAAAAGGCCTGGACTGGAATGTCGATAGTTCTTCCACACAGGTTTACAACGTGGCAGCTACTGGGGAGAGTTGGAAAAAAGTTCTGATGAGACCACTGAATGAGTGTCCCTGTATGTAGAGAGTTACAAGAAACGTTTTGGCGAAGCAAAATAGCTAGAGAAAAGATGGGCGCGATCAGATCATAAACGAATTTCGAGTCTACTCTTCTCTTGTTTCGAAATGTCAGCCAGCGATGGTGTCTGAAGACCAGGGGCTCCACACAAACAGATGTTGTCTTCTTCTTCCTGGCTGCTTGTCCTCTTTCTTCTTCCACTGATCATTGCCCAATCGAAGCCACCAGGTCTCCACAAGTTGAGCAAGAGCCAGTGGAAGGTCTGGCGTCACACTTGTGGTCGGACCGACGTGGTGGTGAGCGGAGCGGAACAAGCCGTCTGGGTAACGAGCGATGGCGAGTCACGCAACTGTTCCGGCGTCCTCATCACGCCCTTCCACGCTCTCACCACAGCTAGTTGTTTCCTCAAGTTTGTATTCTCCCTCTTGAAAGTAACGGTCAGCAATGAGAGGAAGGAACTCGCAAAGGATCTGACGGGTCGATTCGTTGTCATAGGATTTCAGTGCAAGGAGACCGTTAGTTCTTCTTCATTCTCTTTCCCTTCTTCTTCTCTTCTTCTTTTTCTTATCTTCTTCATGTGAGTCTCAGGAGTGCAAGTCGTTGCTGGCTCGTGGGATTACTCACTACGTGGTGGATGAAGATTTCATGAAAACGGAGGTTCTATTCTAATTCTCGTTCTCGATGAGGAACATTGTAGACCTCTCACATTCGAGACTTGGCCATTTTGGAGTTGTCGTCGCCGGTGGCGATGAGCGACGCTCCAGTGGCTTGTCTACCCTCCTTCGACGTGGTGGCTGTCACCGATAGACCCGTCCGACTTTCGCGAGTCCGTCAACATGGAGGAAATCTCGTTCACGAGGTTGAAGAGGTGAATGTCGGAATTCTCGAAAGCCTCTGTGTGGAAAACGAGAAGAAGGAGAAGGAGTATGAATTCTCTTTTTGTTGGTTGTGAGTTCAGATGTGACAACGCATTCCGCACAAAGATCAGTGACAAGTTCCCCAAGTTGCCTGAGGACGAGGGTGCCCCGTGGATTCAGCGTTTCAGCAACATTTTCACTCTTGTTGCTCTCACTATGCCGACGACGAATCAGATTGTCGATCAGAAGAACAAGGTTCACTTCTCTTATGAAGAAATTGAAGAAAGTGTTTGCAGTTAGAAGTGGTGGGACTGAAGATTCAAGACCATCTTGCCTTTATCTGCGAGCATACAGGTGCTTGCCATGATGGCTTCTTCAGAAAAATGAGAGACCGGCGACCGTCGGATATCTTTCTGGATGGCGTCCACACGCCCTACCAGCGAACCGGAGTGAAACTTGAACGTTGTCGCTATGACAGCCTCGTCCAGGTGATCCTTTCTCCCACTCTTATTGTTCGAGCGGGGGAGAGTTCCCCCCGCTCCTCCGTTGATCTACATGCCATGTTGTGTTGATCAACGGAGACGAGAGAGAATTACAGAGAATGGTTGCCACTACTCCAATGTGGAGACTCTCAAAGGGCCAAAGCGAGGCTTTGAAGGAGAAGTGTGGTCGTTCTTTTACTTCTTCTTCCAGGTTCATCTTCATGTCTTGAAGCACTTTTCAGGCATCGACGCTTCATTTCAGACTCGAACAAAAAGATAAACATCCAGGAACATCCTTGGGCGGTTACGGTAGGCTTCATCTTACTGTAGAATGGTGAAAGATCCAAGTGAAAGGTCTCTGGAACTTTATCGGTAAATGCACGGGAGCCTTGATCTCCTCCACTCACGTCATTACTTCGTATCATTGCATGAAGCGGATGTCAACAAGCGCCGTTTCAAGCGTCATCGTCAAATATGGTGCTGCGTGCTTCGATGGAAACTCCGGAATGGTGGGTCGCTTTTTGAGTTGAAGAAGGAGGAGGAGGAGGCCCTTCCTCAAGTAATTTCTACCAAGCTGTTTCCACGTCGTTATCAAGTTGGAAAAGCGTAGTTCAAAACTCTTTCAAGACACCCTGAAAGCACGTCGGTGCAGATATGGAAACAGCTTGCATTGTAAATCAAATCTTCTTTGGTTTCTAGCCTGATAACGTTTGAAGACCGCCTGGGATCAATTACCTGGGTCTCTGTTGTAGCGCTGTTACATCAAACCCCACCGAACGAGATGCGATATTCTCTACCAAAACTGTGACACGCGCGATAAGAAGCCACTTCAGTCGAATGTGATCCGAGCCGTCGCGCCATACTGTACCCAGAATTGTGATGATGTGAGAGACTTCTTTGAGAAAGAGAAACTGACAGAAAGCCTACGGCTTCGTCTTGCTCGAACTCGACCACCGCTTCCCTTTGGTTCGCGACGAGCCTAGCGCGCCGACGGTCTGGCCTCTGTGTCTACCTTCAGCGGATATGGTCCTCGGCTCAGCGGCAATCTTCATCTCGGCTGGACGTAATGGGTATCCCCAGAACGTTCCACTTTTCAGATGATGGCAAGGAGAAGAAGCAAAACACTTATCTTCGACAGACTCCCTATGCAGTCTTCAACCCGGATTACTGTAGTGATGGGACGGATCTCTCGAGGATCGAATGCCAAGTTCTTCTAGCGAACGAGACCGTCGATTCCAAGGTCCAGATCCAGGATGTGACTACTCACTTTTCTTTCTTAAACGATCTTGAAGGAGGACAGCGGCGGCTTGATCGTCATGTCTCATCAGGGCCGCTATTATTTGACCGGCATCCATCTTGTTAGTCTCGCCGGCTCTGGAGAGGTGGCTTGTTTATTTTTGTTTACTTGTTTGTTTGCAGCTAAGACAAACAAACAAAGCCGCGCGGATGCAATCAGCCCAAGTCTTGGATTTTGTGTGCCTCCACACGGGCGTCTGTCCGCAGGGCTACAACAACTTCCGTGATCCGCGACGACATCAAATGTTCTACACCAACGGTCTCTTTGCTTCTTCTCCTTGGCAAGGTTTTAGATCTGGAATCGGATCCGCCTGAGTTAGAAGACGCCCCAGCGGTTTGTTTTTCTTCGTTCATTTGCCCTAAATATAGAGAAACTAACAGATTGATACGGTATTTGCAAATGTTCGTGAGTTCGACAACGAGGTCGACGTCCTTCGAGCGACTGAGAACCGAAGGAGGGAACCGATGAGAAAGCTGACTGAAGAAGAGAACAAACACCTTCAAGAGAACTGCGGCAAAAGGCATGCAGGGACTCTTCCCCCTAAAACTCGGATGGAAAACGCCGACGAAGTGACTCAACGAGAAGAGATTCCTTTCTTGGTCATGCTTTGGAAGAACTCTGTAAGCTCTTTTTCTTACGCTTTTCTAATGAGAGGAGAGAGCAGTGGATGGCGTCGAACTCTCACTGTACGGCCACCCTCATCTCGCCCTATCACGTCATCACCGCAGCCCATTGTGTCGCCTGGAAACCGGGAAAAGAAGACGACATAATGCAGCCGTATCATTGGAAAATTCTTTATAACTCGACTTGCTTTGATGCGAGCGTTTTCAAGTTTGGGGGCTTTTCCAGGCTTTCGATGACAAACTTTTAGTCGTTGTCCGACCGGGCAGAGCTCGGCGGAGGTTAAGGTAAAGAATATCGTCATGCCGCGAGGTGGCTCTCGATATTGGGAAAGAGCAGCTGTGGACGGTCAATCCGCGACCGTATGTAGCAATTTCGTAAAAAAAAGATCTTTCTTTTAAAACATTGCATTCGTTGTTTTCGCTTTTAAAGAGGGTATTTACAGGTCCAGAACTATCTCTTAATGGACTTTGCAATTTTGGAACTCGAGGAGGCGATCGTTCCCACGACGACGGCTGACTTCGCCTGTTTGCCCTCGTCAGACTTCACGCACTCCCTGCCCATGATTCAATATGGTGGCGGCTCAAATGGTCCTTCTCCTTCTTCTTCAACACGATCAACTATTGATCTTTTCAGTCTTCCTCGATGGAGTCTTCCCTCACCAACGTGTAAACAAGCACTACAACAAAATCGTTCGCACCGCCGATGTGAACTCTCTTTCCAGTAGAAACTCCTTTTTTCAGTTGAAAGCATGCAGGCGATTTCGGTGGTGCAATGACACAATCGAGTTCCAGAAATTCGTTGCACCGAGCATGACAGAGAAGAGCACGGATGTGGTTTGCCTTCATTCCTCCTCCTTCTTCACAAGGCCCCCATGCAGGGCGACAGTGGCGGTCCTCTCATACAATTGGCACAAGATGCTGCTGGAATTCAACGAGCTTACCTCGTCGGCGTGCAGCATGGAGGAACTCATCCCTACTACAGAGATGTATACGCTAACAGTGAAAAAAAATGTTTTAAAGTCCAACGTTTCGTGTCATTTTAATTGAATGTGCTTTATTTTCTCAAACAAGAGAGTGTTCCGACCATATAAAAGCTGAGAAAGAGAGAGAAGCTTGCAGGGTTCGAACGTGGGCATTCATGTCCAGAGAAACAAAATGCATTTAGCCAGCACTCTGACGCGAGTCGCCAAGTTTGTGTGCTTTTTTCTAGAAAAATGTCTTCTTGCAGCTATATTCACTTTATTTGCGAGCACACGGGCATCTGTCCGCCTCGAGTCGAGAAAAAGAGACGTCTTCGCTATCTCCTCAATGGTGCCACCTTCCTTCCTCCAATCTCTTTATGTCAAAAAAAACTTACAGGAGTTGAAGAATGCGATGGATACAAGGACGATGCATCCTAACTTTTGCTCGTTCGGAAAATAAGCAGAATAAAAAAAATTAAGCCACCTCATAATCGTTCCAGAGCCCCTTGCAGGAATGTACGACGGAATTTCTATCAAGCTACGATCTGCTCCTAAAGTTCCATGCAGTCCGCTCTCCGCGATTAGAGAATCAGACACAATGTGAGTGATAACCCGACGCGGCTAGGAGGGGGCCGGGAATGAATAGCAGACCGTGGAGGCGTCCATTCAGTCGCTCGTTCCAACGCGGCTGGGAGGCCGCTTACCGGGCGACAAATGACTTCTTTGACCGTGGGCGAACGCGTTGGCGCCTTTTAAGCGGTCCGGGGGCGGCTAGGTCCCTAGCCCTCCACGGGGGGCGTGGCACCGATGCCGTTATTGATGCGGTCCCAGCCAGCATTTTTTGGAAAGCCCTTTTTAGGGCCACTTCAGAATATGGCGTTGCAATTTTTACACTACTTATTTATGTCTATTTATTTTTTACTTCTTTTTCAAACTTAAAAATCCTTCTGACTAAATTTAAGACAATGAGAAAAAAGCTGAAAAAGTCTGCTGAAATCGATGCGATCAAGGATGAGCAAGAAGGCTCTCTTGGATTAGAGAAAGAGGCAATCTTTCTGATGCCCCCGACGCCGCTACGAGGCGACTGGGACAAAACATCACGGCATGTACTTGCTCGTCGGTTGCTCTTTCCAACGCTGCTAGGTGAACCGCGCGCTTGAGCGACCCGCACGCAATTTCGCTTACAGGGCCAACGCGTTGGAACCCTACTCACCATCGGCGGGATTGCACGTGATCACGTGATAGTCGCGGTGCCCAGCCAGCATTTTTTGGAGTATGCCCTTAAGAAGGGCCCCTTCCCTTTTGAAATATCTAGAAACGCGCACAAAAGGCCTTTCAACAAACCTTTCAACGCGACCAAACGTCGGATTCGGTGGGTTTAGTCGAGAAGAGATAGGTTTTACGAAATATTGTACTTTAAAGCTTTGTTAAAAATTTTCTCCAGGAGCACGTCCTTTCAAAACAAGTTCAATCTTTCTTGCCACTTGCGATTCATGTAAACACCAAGGAGGAGCATTAAATCGGCGAAATTCACTTCGCGTTCCATCGTTCCATCGAGCTCTCACTAATAATAAAAAGGTTTCATGAAAAATATTGTAGATGAGCCATGGCGTGGTGTTCAGCGGTCATCTTCCCACAGTATACGTTTGCATTGCCACAAATGGAAACTCAAATATGCCACAGCTGTGTTGCCTGATTTTTTTCTTGCGGACGCAAACTTAACTGCTTGGCAATACAATAAACACTTTATTCTCCACACAAAACGCACGATTTCGCTGCTAATTTTGAGTTCGTCTATTTTGCGCACGATTTTTTCGAAAAGGTGCAAACTACGAGCGAATTAGGGGTCAGGAGCGATCCTCCGACTTCAACAGCTTCTTCTCTCATTCAAACCTTTTGCAATGAGCCTGCCACGTCTGCCGTCAACAACTTTCCTCTCCATCATGGGCTTTCTCGAGCCGCGCAGTCTCTTGACGGCCGCTCGAGCGTCTCGTCAACTCTATGAAATCTATCAGAGATGCGGACCTCTTCTTCGCCAGTTCTCGCACACTCTTTGGCTGCATCTTTCCGATGAAGTTTATCTCGTTTTCAACGAAGTTTTTAAAGCGGCGCCATCAATGTGGAAAGGAGGTGCTTCTTGGAAAACAGCTCGTCCGTATTTGTTCGATTCTGTGACGTTTAACAAAACAACAAAGAAATCCAAGAAAGTTACGACAAGAATTCGTTTTTCAACGCCAACAACCGATTGGAAAGATTTGATGACTCGCCTTCTTCAACTACTTCGTCCGATTCTCAAGCATTATCACGCTCAGCGAATTGCAACCAATCTCCCACTGCCACAACTTCTCCAATTTGTTCAAGAATGCCATCAGGATTACGAGAGTTTGGATTATGGACACGTTTTGAGTGCGACTGACGAGGAGATGTTCTTCAACATTCTTCTGCTTCTGCCTAAGGTGAATGAAATTGGAATACTTCACAAGGATTCGAGAATGTCAAAGGCGTTCTTCATGCATCCGAGAATTCTAACTTTGAACCGTCTTTTCGGTCCGCATCCGAGGAGCATTGCAAAAGTGAGGCCGTGGACGACGCAGTTGCCAGACATCGTCGAGTACGCGTTTGCAAATGAAGTCGATGATGAGGTGATTCTGGCTTGGCGTGGCCGAGCTCTTCAACTCGGACCGTCGCAGACGAAAGTGAATGGAGCTACACTGAATGATGTCATACGTGATTGGAACCAAAACCTTCGCGAGTTTGATGGCTTCGAAGTTCGCGCTGTTGGACTCAACGCGAAAGAAACGTTTCGCGAGGTGGTTCAAGGCTTGCCGATTTTGAAATTTTCGAGTGGGACCTGGATGAGAATCTCTATGGTGTTTAGCGAAGCGAACGAGCTCTGTCGTCGTGATGGCCAAACGTTTCACGTTGCGGTTGATGGAGTTACGGATGTTTCTATGACAAGAAACACGAAGATCGATACTCCGAAACTATTGAGGGATTGGAACCTGAACTTGATATGAAAAATGGCTTGTGGAAAATCAGACTGTCGTGATTAGTTAGTTGTCTTCTTTTTCTCTTTAGCGGACCTTTTATCGTTTTGGTTTCTTTTGGGTCCTGCAGGACAGAAGAATTGTTTTAACATTGCTCCATGTGTGGATAAAATTACTTTATTCGTGTTTTCAAGCTGTCACTCTTAAAGTTGGTATAGCCAATCCGATTCCTTGTTAAGTAACTTTTGTGATACCAGCGTCGCTCCGCTCCGCTGGAGCGTAAAAGCGGCATATGTAGTTTTCAGCCCGATAGGCGAACTTCTCCCTCCCTCCCTCGCCCCTGAAGCAGCATAGAATACTTCTCCTTCAGCG